>JAJPUD010009791.1:50008-70304 GCA_023553655.1 Myrmecobius fasciatus | reverse complement strand
AAACATATGATTATTTCAATAGATGCAGAAAAAGCTTTTCATAAAATCCAACACTGATTCCTATTAAAACGACTAGAGATTATAGGAATAAATGGGCTTTTCCTTAAAATGATTAGTAGTATCTACTTAAAACCATCAGCAAGCATCATATGTAATGGAGTCAAAGTAGAACCATTCTCAATAAGATCAGGAGTGAAACAAGGCTGCCCACTGTCACCATTACTATTTAATATTGTATTAGAAATGTTACCTTTGCCAGTAAGAGAAGAAAAAGAGATTAAAGGAATTAGAGTAGGTAATGAGGAAACCAAATTATCACTCTTTTCAGATGACGTGATGGTATACTTAGAGAACCCTGGAAACTTGACTAAAAAATTACTAGAAACAATTCACAACTTTAGCAAAGTTGCAGGATACAAAATAAATCCACATAAATCATCAGCATTTTTATATATTACCAACAAAGTTCAGCAGCAAGAGATACAAAAAGATATTCCATTCCAAATAATTGTCGATAGTATAAAATATTTGGGAATCTACCTGCCAAAGAAAAGTCAGAAACTATACAAACTAAACTAAAAAAACACTTTCCACACAAATAAAATCAGACCTAGTCAATTGGAAAAACATTAAATGCTCATGGGTAGGCCGAGTGAATATAATAAAAATGCAATAGTACCCAAACTAATTTACTTATTTAGTGCCATACCAGTCAAACTCCCAAGAAATTATTTTACAGATCTAGGAAAAATAGTAACAAAATTCATTTGGAAGAGCAAAAGGTCAAGTATTTCAAGGAAATTAATGAAAAAAAAAAGGCTGATGATGGTGGCCTTGCTGTACCAGATCTAAAACTATATTATAAAGCAGTGGTCATCAAAACCATTTGGTACTGGCTGAGAAATAGAGTAGTGGATCAGTGGAATACTTTAGGTTCACAGGACAAACTAGGCAATAACTATAGCAATTTTGATAAACCCAAAGACCCCAGCTTCTGGGATAAGAACTCATTATTTGACAAAAACTGTTGGGAAAATTGGAAACTAGTGTGGAAGAAATTAGGGCTTGACCCACATCTAACACCGCATACCAAGATAAGATCTAAATGGGTTCATGATCTGGATATAAAGAGTGATCTTATTAAATTAGAGGAATGTAGTATATTTTACCTCTCAGTCCTGTGGAGATGGAATAAATTTATGTCCAAAGAAGAACTGGAACTCTTATTTGAACACCAGGTAGATAACTTTGACTATATTAAGTTAAAAAGTTTTTGCACAAACAAAACCAATGCAGTCAAGATTAGGATGGAAGCAATAAATTGGGAAATCATCTTTACATTTAAGGGCTCTGATAAAGGTCTCATTTCTAAAATATAGAAAGAATTGTCTCATATTTATAAGAATTCAAGCCATTCCCAAAGACAAATGGTCAAAGGATATGAACAATTTTCAGATGATGAAATTAAAAATATTTGTAGTCATATGAAAAGGTGCTCCAAATCACTATTGATCAGAGAAATGCAAATTAAGACAACTCTGAGGTACCACTACACACCTGTCAGATTGGCTAAAATGACAGGAAAAGATAATGATGAATATTGGAGGGGATGTGGGAAAACTGGTACACTGATACATTGTTTGTGGAACTGTGAACGGATCCAGCCATTCTGAAGAGCAATTTGGAACTATGCTCAAAAAGTTATCAAACTGTGCATACCCTTTGATCTAGCAGCATTTCTATTGGGCTTATATCCTAAAGAAATCATAAAGGAAAGAAAGAGCCCCACATGTGCAAGAATGTTTGTAGCAGCCCTTTTTGTAGTGGCTAGTAACTGGAAACTGAATAGATGCCCATCAATTGGAGAATGGTTAAACAATTTATGGTGTATGAATGCTATGCAATATTATTGTTCTGTGAGAAACGACCGGCAAGATGTTTTCAGAGATGCCTGGAGAGACTTGTATGAACTGATGCTGAGTGAAATGAGCAGAACCAGGAGATCATTATACATGGCAACAGCAATACTATATGATGATCAATTCTGACTGGACCTGGCTCTCTTCAACAATGAAATGTTTCAAGCCAGTTCCAATTGTTCATTGAGGAAAGGTATATATACCCAGAGAGAGGGATGTGAAATATGGACCACAGCATAACATTTTCATGCTCTCTATTGATGTTTGCTTGCATTGTGTTTCCTTTCTCTTATTTTTCTTTCTTGTAGATACGATTTTTCTTGCACAAAAAATTATGTATGGAAATATGTATTTATGTATATATATTCGATTTGTCAAGTATTTTAACATAATTAACATGTAATGGATATCCTGCCATCTAGAGGAGGTGCGGGGAGTAGGAGGGAAAAATTTGTAACAGAAATCTTTGTAAGGGTTAATGTTGAAGAATTACCCCTACATACGTTTTGCAAAAAAAAAGTTTAAAAAAAAAAGTCTTGCTTCTGAATGTTATATAATCGGGCTACCCCACCACTACCTAGAATCTCTATGGCTCAAAAGAGAATTTTATGCATAGCTTATAAAAATCTGATTATGCTTATTAATATGCAAATAAACGTTTGCATTTTAAATAAAGGCACTTAAATGTAAAGCCTACAAATTCAGTCTTCTGAAGTGTTTTAGCTCCAGTAGTTGGTGCATATAAATTTAGCACAAAATTGTTCAAGAGTTAGAGAATGGTTGTAATGGGCATATTCTTTCTTCTCTGAATATCCTGTTATTATAAAAATAATATATGTGGGGCCAGGACACTGAGAAGATACTTCTGATTTTCCTTCCAGCAGAAAGAGCCTTCACAACAACATCATCCAAGCAATTTTCCCAAAGTAGCCTATAGAATTTCAAAGAAATTAAGATACTAAATAACAACAACCACCACCACAAAATACTTGTTATTGATAAACAATTTGCATTAAATGGTAATAGATAATAGTGGGGTTTGACTAAGCTTTTTCAATTCCTGTGCCTAGTGGGTGGAAATATTTAAATGGTCTATGTTTTCCATAAAGATAGAGCATTAGTTTATTTAAACAAAGGAGAATGGTGGTCATTCATGCATACACTCCCATTAAAAGGAGTTAGCAATGACTGCATATATATCTTATAATTGGATTTATAGAGAGGTGCCAAAATGAGAAATTTAGTGATGCAAGGAAAATATATTATCCTTTCCCAAAAGGTGGTTTTCATTGTTTCAAAGGTTATTTGTAATGTTCTGATAAGAATATATGTGCAGCTTTATTCACTAATGTATTTTTTAAAGTAATATGGAAAGAAGTCTCCTTTAATTTTTTTCCAAATGTACCTCCTCCAAAAATAAGAACTTTGTTTCATGAATTTACCTGAAATACATATGTGCATTTTATGTACATAATTATTTATATATGTATAAAGAAATTTTCATATATAAGAACTGATGTATGTATTATATTATTCCATATGAACTCAAAAGCCATTCATAAATTATTATTAATCAATATTGAATAATAATGGTGATAAAGGGCATCTTTGTTTCACCCCTGATCTTATTGAGGATGTGTCCAGTTTCTCTCCATTACAAATAATTCTTGTTGATGGTTTTAGATAGATGCTGCTTATCATTTTAAGAAAAATTCCATTTATTCCTATGCTCTAGTGTTTTTAATAGACATGGTTGCTATCCTTTGTCAAAAGCTTATTCTGAACCTTTTGAGATTATCATAGGATTCTGGCTAGTTTTGTTATTGATATTAATTGATCAATTATGGCAATATTTTTTCTGATATTGCATTAGTCCTGCATGCCTGGAATAAATCCCACTTGGTTATAGTGTAATTAGCTTCCTGATAAGTTGCTGCATTCTCTTTACTAATGTATCATTTAATTTTTGCATCAATATTCATTAGGAAGACTGAGTTAATTCCTGCTTGAAATCCCAGGTTTTTTGCCTTTGGGAATATGGTATTCCAGGCCCTCCAACCATTTATTGTAGATGTTGCCAGATCATAAATAATCCTGTTGCTCCTCACTTTGTCTGGTTTGCCGTATTTTTTCCTTGAGATTATAGTTCTGGAGTTTTGCAACAATGTTTCTTGAGGTTTTTCTTCTGGGATCGCTTTCTGGAGATGATTGATAGATTTTTTCAATGAACATTTTGCCCTCTGGTTCTCTGCCCTCTGGTGCAGTTTTCATTAATGATCTCTTGAAGAATGCTCTCCAGGTTCTTTTTTTGTCTTTATGTAAACCAATAATCTCTTCTGGAGCCATTTTTCCAATGAGGTATTTTTCATTTTCTTACTTTTTTCATTATTTTCATTTCAACTGATTTTTAATATCTCATAGATATTATATTTCCCCAATTCTGATTTTTAAATGTATTATTTTTTCACTTAGCTTATGCATCTTTTTTTTCCATTTGGTTAATTCTACTATTTATAGTGTTTTTTTTTCTTTAGTGGATTTTTTTTTGCATTTGATTAATTGTGGATTTTAATGAATTAATTTCTACTGTGATTTTTTTTTTGCATTTGATTCATTGCATTTTTTAAGGAATTGTTTTCCTTTTCCAAGATGTTGACTCTCTCTTGATAGCCTCATGCCTTTTCCCAATTTTTCTTCTCCCCTCTTATTTGCCTTTTAAAATATTTTATTAGTGCTTCCAAGAAGACTCTTTGGGCTTGAGACCAATTCATATTGTCCTTTGAGATTTTCCATGTGGGGCTTTTGTTCTTTTCTAAATTAGTGTTCTGTCTTCCTTGTCACCAATATTAACTTTCTATGCTTAAGGTTCTTTTCTGTTTCTTGCCCATTTTCTTTCTTTTTTTCTTTCCTTCCTCCCTCCTTCTTTCCCCCCTTCCCTTTCTCCTTCCTTCCTTCCCTTCTTCTTTCATTCCTTCCCTACTTTCTTCCTTCCTTCCTTTCCTCTTTCCTTTCCTCTTTTCCTCCTTCCCTCCCTCCTTTCCTCCTTCCCTCCCTCACTCCTTCCTCATTCCTTCATCCCTTTCTTCTTCCTTCCCTTTCCCCTCCCTCCCTCTCTCTTTCTTTGTGTTTCTTTCTTCCTTCTTTCTTTCTCTATTTTGTGATTTTTAAGGTCAACTTCTTTTCCTGGGGTACAAGAAGATAGTGTCCCAAGCTTGTAGCATGCAGCTGTGATGCTTGACTTTGAGCATAAGGGCCCCTTGTGTTTGGTATCTTGCTTACAGTAGAGGGCAGCCCTACCTGCTCTCTCCAAGGAACAGTCAGGTGTGCTAGCCTGGCAATTTGCCTTTTGTTCTAGAAGTGGAAGCTGTCCCAATCTGCTCTGCTACTGAGCCAGCTCTGAGAGTCTCAGTTGATGATCTCAGTTGCTGTAATTATGATCCTCTCATTGGTTTCCCTAAATAGTCTTCCTGGGTTGAATACCCCTTTCACTGGCCTTTCTTGAAATCCTTCCAATCTGGGGGCAGCTGGGTGGTACAGTGGATAGAGCATCAGCCTTGAAGTCAGGAAGACCTGAGTTCAAATCTGGTCTCAGCCACTTAACACTTCCTAGCTATATGACCCTGGGCAAGTCACTTAACCCCAATTGCCTCAGAAAAAAAAAAGAAAGAAAGAAAAAGAAATTTTTCCAATCTATCTTGAATTGGAGAATGGTTTCTTTCTCAGTCTTTGTTCAGTTTGGTTTCATGTAGTTTTCTATGAAAAGTGGAAAAGCTTGAGCAACTTCCTGGCTTCATTTGCCATCTTGGCTCTGCCCCTGGAACTCCCAGTTATTATTTGTCGTAAAGGATCATTGGCACACTCACAAGTCAAATGTAAGTTCCATAAAATTACTTCAGCATGTACACATCATGTAATTGCTAGAGTAAATTTCACATTATTCCTCATATACCATAACATGGTAGAGTTCTCCCACATATCAGTTGATGCTGCTTTATGTCCCCAAGTATATTATACTAAGCATTCTCAGATACTTTTTTTCATTATTTTTTCTTTTTTGTTTCTCTATTCTTAAGCATTTTTCTAGTTTTCTCTTGGCTGTTGAATTGCTGCCCTTCCAACTATTTTACTATAACTCAAATGTGACCCTCTCCATGGAACTTTTCCTGATGCTCCAGCTCATAATACATCCCTTATAAACTTCACATTGCATTTTATTTCTCAGCCCTCTAATATAGTACATTTACCATGAAGAATTATTTGCTCTAGTCACTTAGTAAGCAATAAAGATAGTAAATTGCTCGTACTGTAGCAAAATAACAAAAACTAAATAAACAAAAACTATGTGCCAGTATAGGTATATGCCAGTAAGAAGTAATTATGGGATCTTGGACAAATAATTTCTCTCTAAAAAGAATGGACAACTTTTATTATTCCTAATTTCTCTCTGACTTTCAAAATGGGATGGTTGTATGGTTTACCTCAACAGATTTTTTGTGAAATCTATTTTTAACAGTGTACATACCAATCAAATTCCAGCCTACTCTCATCTATCTTATTCACATCCATGTATAGTCTATAACTTTTTGCCTAACCACACCTTCTATTCTCCATCCACTTCAGACTTCTTTCTTGATCTCATAACTGGATGGGAATGGGATTGGAATGGACAAGGTGAGGCAGTGAAGAATAGTTGTCTCATTAATCACCCTCTGAAGTGCCACCTCTGCCAATAATTGACAATACCATCTACAAGTTTTCAAGATAAGGTGTAGAGTTATAAAACATTTAAAGTTACTCTAAAGTAAAAGTGATTATTTACCCAGAGAAGGGGGGAAGATATCTAATAAAAGCACATGCCATAAATACATCTACATTTTTCTTTTCTTAACTATTTTCAGTATGACTATTTGAATATACATTAAAGAGACCATTACTATTCTACATATGTCTGGGACAACCATCATCTTTATTTTGATTTGTATTTTTGTCAAAATATTCTTTCAAAATCTGATTACCATAAAGAAAGAACAGATCAAAAAGAGTGAGAATTATGCACGCTACCCAGAAGAGTGTGCTTTAGGTTTATAATGCTATAATACAATTCATATGCAGATTTTGCAATTGAACCCCATGAGAGCATGGTTATTATTGTTCTTATTGTTGCTGTTATTTTCTGAAATCTCCTAAACTTTTCAAGTTATCCTTATCTTTAAGTGAAATTCCAAAGCGTTAGTAACACCACATAATTTCATACTCTTGAAGATGATTTAAGTTGTGTGGCACATACAATTCTATCCACATAGATTGCAACAAGTGTTAGAGTATTACCTGACAGTCAGAAAAGTCTCTTAGGTACTAGCAGAAGCTGTCTTTTAACCCTTCTTCTTGAGTCTGGTTTTGTACTACATTGCTTCTCAATACCCACTCCTTCCTCATGCTTCTCCATTCCATTCATGAAATCTCTGATTAAAATTGTGCCAAGCAATATATCATGAAAATGATCTCTAAATATTTTCTTCCTCTAGAAATATTTCATGCTAGGGAAAAAAAGGACTGAGTGAAAGGCAAAAGAGGTAGGGTCAGCAATAAATACTGAATGCTATGTAAAGAGGAATATTAGACTCTACTTCCACTGTGCCCATGTATTCTATGTAATCCAGTGGAGAGTAAAATGATTGTGATAGTACCAAACCAAACAAAATAATTAGATGCTTTCTCTTATCTTCCCCCTCCCCAAATACATATGCATCTTGGGCAACTGATTAAACTTCCTGATTCTAAAAATAGGGTCCATCTTACTTTTATAATTATTCTGTCATTCTAAAATCATAATCAATAAACATGACACCAGAATATTGGCATATGGGTTTATACTTTTCACTACCATAAAACTAGAAATATGTGTTGATAAGTAGTTAGTATAAATATGTATGTGTGTGTGTGTTCACATATATATTAGTTTCTACTTGTTATTGTGGTTATTTTGAAATTTGTTATTGGAATGAATGTCTCATCCTATGAAAATAAAGTCTACATTCATTATATTCAATAAATAGGTTGCAGACTTCTTATAGGCAAGGATTCTATCCTTAAATTTAAAAAATGAATAAATGAATAGTCCTTATATTTTACCAGTTCTTGGCACAATATATTACACTTATTGGGCACTTGATGCAATATTTATTTGTGGAATTAATTAAAATATAAACTGTCATATCCCACAGGGTAAAATAGTTAATTCTGATTGAGATTCTTTAGACAGTGTCCTTATTTCATCAGGTCATGCAACTCAAGCCAGATTGCAAAGAAGTACTTTATTAAGGTAATTTCATAAAAAAATAATGCACTCCAAGAGGACTAAATTACACTTAAGAGTAATTCTATCACTAGACAGGATTAAGTCTAATATCAAGTCCTATACCTAACAGTTATTTCAGAGTTTTGATGAAGTGAATTACTTTTAAAGTTATAGCTCATTTATTAATTGATGTAATTAGATCTGTCTCATTCAGTATTAGGTTATTTCTTCACTTTCATGCAGGAAGAATATTATGTAAAACTATCATGACTTGATTTGTAATGGGATTTCAGCTATCAGTGAAAAGTAAAAATTGAATCTCTAGAAGAAGCTAGAAAGATGAGAAGGCTAAGAAAGTATCATATCAAATTCTCAAGAAGCATTCAGTAAACAGAGCTATTCTAGTACAGGTCCACTTCCAGAATTATCTTCTTATTGATTCTAAATTTGAATTAAATACATATTATTTTTCACACAAAGATGGTGTATACATATGCAGTTTTTAAAAAATAAAAAAATGTGAATTTATTACTCATATAAATCTTTCTCCCTATTTTCAGTATTTTTTCTTTGTGTTTTCTTTTTGCAAAGTAATTGGAATTAAATGATTTGCCCAGGGTGACACAGATGCTAAGTGTTAAGTGTGTGAGGTCATATTTGAAATTAAATCCTCATGACTACAGTCAATACTCTATTTACTGAACCATTTAATTGCCCCTTCCTTCCCTATTTTCTAAAATTAGAATGCTTTGGTATACAAAACTCCCTGTAGTGATACTTAATCTATAAATGCAAATCAGTAACTTGCACAAAACTTAATTGTCTTTTAAAATGCTCTAATTTAGGTCTATATCTTAAAGATATTATAAAAAAGAGAAAAGGACCCACATATATAAAAATATAGTAGTCTTTTTTGGTGACAAAGAATGGGAAATTGAGAGGATGCCTATCAATTGGAGAATAGTTGAACAAATTGTGACATATGAATGTAAAGTAATACTATTGTTACATAAGAAATGATTAATAGGCTGATTTCAGGAAAACCTGGAAAGATTTACATGGACTGATGCTGAGAAGAGAACAGAACCAGGAAAATATTGTATACAGTAACAGCAACATTGTATGATGATCAGCTCTGATAGACTTAACTCCTCTCAGCAATACAGGTTATTCAAAACAATTCTGAAAGTCTCATGCTGGAAAATGCTATCAACATCCAGAGAAAGAACTATGGAGTCTGAATTCAGATTGAAGTATGTTATTTTCACATTTTTTATTTGTTTTTCCCTTCTCATGATTTTTCCCTCTTGTTCTGATTCTTTTTTTTAACTCGGAAATAAGTTTTACATGATTATAAGCTCTATCACATTGCTTGCTGTCTTGGGTACAGAAAGGGAATGGAAAGAGAAAAATTTGGAATTCAAAATATAATGAAAATGAATACTAAAATTATCTTTACTGTAATTAGAAAAAATAACATACTAGTAAGTAAAAGAAACCTAAAAGTTTTTACACAATGGCCTTCATTTTTGAAAGATTAAATTATTTGCCCAGGATGATACAGGCAATGTGCATCAGAGACAGATTTTGAAATCACATTATATTGTTTCTAAAGATAGTTCACTGTGCCATATGAAAAGTCCTTCTTTATAAAATTCTACAACTATAAAACATTTCTAAACTCACATTGTATCTCCAAACAGAAAGAATCTTGAACCACTTCAGTAAGGAGTAAAAAGATTTGTTTTTATTCACTCGTATGTCATAATTTGACTACATTTTTTCTAAGTAGTTTATCTTATTATCCTACATTACACTAAGTAATAGGTAATGCCGGTACAACATTGTGATTTTCTTAAGAATGGTTAACTTTGAACATGATTTATATTTACAACCATGAAATTAATGATGTTTCTTTTTATCCCTGAAGAACTTCACATTTAATTTTAGCTTCTATTCAATAATAATATGCATATAGCTTCTGATTTCCTTTTGTTGTGAGAAGATAATTGTGCCAGAGCCTGGAGGTGTTTTATTGCTGCATGTTCTGTGCTAGTGGAGACCAGGAAAAAGATCCCCAAACGTATGAAAAAGGTATAAGGTGGACACTAAGTTTTTAATTATAGATACAAAATGGAACAGAACCATGGACACAAAAGGGAACATTCCTACTATAGAAGCTTAGGGAAAAATTTGAATGCTTCTCCAAGACATTTGGGGGTAGTTCATTGAATTGCCTATCATGTTTGTAGCATTCTGATTAAACAGCCAGGTTTACATAAATACAAGTTATCAAGAAGCCCCAGGCATTTTCACCAAAGCTATAAATTATCTCTGACAAAACTACTAAAGTTAAAAAATGATCTTTATCTTTTCTCTTAAACTAATCAATCAATAAACATTTATAAAGGGCTTACTATGGACCAGGCAATAAGTATTGGGGATACAAAAAGAAGCCAAAGATAATCTCTGCCCTCAATAAGTTTACAATAATAAAATAATTTCTAATTGTGACTACTAAAATGTTAAGGGAGTTGGAAGATATTATGGTTAAAAGAATCTAGGTTTTAAATCAGAAGATTCAGTTAAATTGTAATATCATGTGTAACACTTTGTAGTCCTGAACAAGTCACTTAACTGACGGAAATCTCAATTTCCTAATATAAAATTTCATGTAACAATAGTCTACCACAGTATTTATTTTCTTTCAGGAAAGTGCTTTGTAAACCTTAAAGAGCCATATAAATGGGAGTTTTATTATTATTATTATTATAAATAACAATCAAATAATTACTATGAAATTAATACAATGCATGAATTATATGACTGTTTAATGTCACAGAAGTTAGAATAGTGAATCTGGAGTCAGAAAGTCCTCAATTCAAATCAAGTCTCAGACATTTCAAAGCTGTGTAACTGTGGGCAAGTTAATCTTGGTCTGCTTCAGTTTCCCCATCTATAAAATGGAAATAATAATAGTATATACCTTCCAAGATTGTTATAAGGGTAAAAGGATATAGAATTTATAAACCACATTCCATAATTTAAAGTGCTATATAAATTTTAATTATCATTATTAATAATAAATTACAGAAGAATTATTATTGTTATTATTATTATGTTTAAATGCATGCGTGATCTATGTTCTCATAATCATGAGCAGTTCCTGGTGTAGAAAAACTCTCAACCAAAGCACATTATAAGTTTTGTGTGACCACTTAGGAAACTCTTGGCAACTAGCTCTTAGTAAGATAAAAAATGGTAAGATGAATGAGGCATCTACAGGGATTATGTGAGTTGTTCATGGTCAAAAAACTGGGAATGTGATGGAGTATTTCATTCTAGATCTTCCTGACACTAACTTAGGGCCTTATTCTTATGTCAATCTGCCTTTATATAATTCAGATGTAAAACAATTCCCAAAACTCATTACTATGAGTTACAGGAGCCACTTGCTAGTGGCTGCTATGGATCTAATTCTGTACAGCAGAATAGATCCCTTCATGTGAGAGGATGATAATGATACAAGGAGACTGAGAGGCACTTGCATTCTCTGACCTCTCTACTCTTCCCTCTAGCCTCTGATTTATTTCATTCTTAATTCACAAGCAACATCTGAGTTAATGAAGGCTGATTTGCAATTCCTTCAGGGATGTTATGATTCACAGCTATGGGGGCTCTGGGGAACTGACCTACCCCTTCACACTTAGACATAATCCTTAACGACCATGGGATTTACTATATATTTTTGTAAATCCATACATGGCCCCCCAATCTGTGAATGAAAAGCAGAGTAGAACTTTCAAGCATGAATGAAGAAAGAGATCCAGAGACCTTCTGAGATGCTACATCAGAGGAGAAGATGCATAATGTCCAAACTCTCTTAAGGTTACTGAAGGAAGAGAAAGATTCTGGGAAAAGAACATGTGAGAAGTTAACAGACTAACATGCTTTAGCTTTTTCTATTTGAGATTTGTGGGAATTT
The DNA here is from genome assembly GCA_023553655.1 of Myrmecobius fasciatus. Lineage (NCBI taxonomy): Eukaryota > Metazoa > Chordata > Mammalia > Dasyuromorphia > Myrmecobiidae > Myrmecobius > Myrmecobius fasciatus. Next base: position 58,102 of record JAJPUD010009791.1, on the reverse strand, counting down.
TCTTCTTTGGTGAGACTCATACTCTCTCTTGGCTGACCAAAATATTTTGCTCCAATTGGGAGAGCTCCTTCAATCAGTATTGTCTCACAAATATTCTCATATGTATATATTCTCTGTTTTGTTATTAACTTAGATAAATAAGTTTCTTGGCTATTTTCTATATATTTTCCTTAAGGAACTTTTATGTCATGGGAAGAGGATCAAGTCTTGATTCTAAAGATTGGGTTCCCTTTTCCCATTAATGAATAGCAATTAGGAGCTTAGTTTCAACTCTAATTATCTTCCCTAGATTATCAAAATTTAAGCAGAAGATAGATATAATTCTAGCCCAATGTTTCCTCTCTTTCTCTGCAGACTAGAGTGGTAGACCTCTGGCCCAAACCTTCTGTTTTCCTTCCTAGCAATAATCAAAGTATTCCTTGGAAAAGGGTAGGAGGGAATACTAAAACAATCTATTCTTGTCTTTCTAGTAGGGATATGCATCTGAACAGTGATTTGATTCTCTTCTAAATTTGAGAATATTAAAATGGATATCCATATTTCTTTATGAAATCCATATTTCTAATTGAACTTACTTTGTTTTTTTTAAGGAATTACTGTTTTTTTTATTATTTTTTATTTTTATTTTTTTTTTAATTAAAGCTTTTTATTTGTATAACATATGTATGGGAAGTTCCCCAGCATTGATCTTTACAAAGCTTTCCATTACAAATTTTACCCCCAGTCCTCTCCCCTCCCCTAAATGGCAGGAAGTCCATGACATGTTAATAATGCTGAAATACTTGACAAGTTGTGCAAGAAAAATCCTATCTACAAGAAAAAAAAGAAAATCAGAGAAAGGCAACACAGTGCAAGCAAATATCAATAGAGATCATAAATATGGTATGCTGTGGTACATATTTCATATCCCTCTCTCTGGGTGTATATGGTTTTCTTCAGTGAACAACTGGAACTGGTTTGAGACAATTCTTTGTTGCAGAGAGCCATGTCCATCAGAATTGATCATCATGTAATACTGTTATTGCTGTGTATGATTATCTCCTGGTTCTGCTCATTTCACTCAGCATCAGTTCATTGAACTTACTTTAAAATCAAGTCATGTATCATGTGATTCCTATTTCATAGCAAATTAGAGATGTTAGAGTGTCCCTACAAAGCTCCCCAGACAAATGTCATAATTTTCCTCTGAAAAACCACTTGCCTATATCTTTTGACTATTTATCATTTGGGCAATGTTTCTTATATTTATAAAGTTAATTTGGTTCTTTTATATACTTTGAGAAATGAAATATTTTATCAGAAAATCTTGCTCTGATAATTTTTTTAATATTACTTCATTGTTTATGCAAGGGCTTCTTAAACTTGTGATGCCTTTCTTCCTGAGAAGGTAACTCCTAATTATTACTCTAATTTCCTCTTCATTGGAGGAAAGTTCTTCCTTATCATTTTTGAGACTAACAATTTGATTTTCCTCTTTCCTTTTTCTGATCAAATTAACTAAAGGCTTATCTATTTTGTTGGTTTTTTCATAAAACCAACTCTTAGTTTTATTTATTAATTCAATAGTTTTCTTATTTTCAATTTTATTAATCTCACCTTTTATTTTCAGAATTTCCAGTGTGGTATTTGATTGAGGGTTTTTAATTTGCTCTTTTTCTAGTTTTTTTTTTAATAGTAACCCTAATTCATTGATCTTCTCTTTCTCTATTTTATGCAAATAAGCATCTAAAGATATAAAGTTACCCCTTATAACCGCTTTGGCCATATCCCACAAATTTTGGTATGTTGTCTCATTATTGTCATTCTCCTGGATGAAATTATCGATTGTGTCTATAATTTGCTCTTTCACCTATTCATTCTTCAGGATTAGATTATTTAATTTCCAATTAACTTTTGGTCTATTTTCTCCTGGCCTTATATTACATGTGATTTTTATTGCATCATGATCTGAAAAGGATACATTTACTATTTCTGTTTTCTGCATTTGATTTTGAGGTTTTTATGCCCTAACACATGATCAATTTTTGTATAAGTTCCATGAACCCCTGAGAAAAAAGTATACTCCCTTCTATCACCATTCAATTTCCTCCAGAGATCTGTCATACCTAACTTTTCTAGCCTTTTGTTAACCTCCCTAACTTCTTTCTTATTTATTTTGTGGTTTGATTTATGTAATTCTGAGGGAGCAAGGTTGAGATCTCCCACTAGTATAGTATTACTGTCTATTTCTCCTTGCATCTCTGTTAGTTTCTCCTCTAGGAATTTGGATGCTGTACCACTTGGTGCATATATGTTTAGTATAAATACTGCTTCATTGTTTATGGTACCCTTTAGTAAATATATAGTTTCCTTCCTTATCTCTTTTAATTAGATCTATTTTTCCTTTTACTTGATCTGAGATAAGGATTGCTACCCCTGCTTTTTTTTGTTCATTTGAAGCATAAAAGATTCTGCTCCAGCCCTTTACCTTCATTCTGTATGTATCTCTATGTTTTAAATGTGTTTCTTGTAAACAACATATTGTAGGATTCTGGCTTTTAATCCAGTCCGCTATCCGTTTCCGTTTTATGGGAGAGTTCATCCCATTCACATTCACAGTTAAAATGACTATATCTATATTTCCTGCCATTTTATTTACCCAAAGTTATATTTTTCTCTTCCCTTTCCCCTTACTCCCTTCCCCCCTCCCCAGTATTTTATTTTTAATGACCACCTCCCTCTAACAATCCTCCCCCCTTTAGAACCCTCCCTCTTTTATACACCTTTCCCCTAATCCTTCTATTAATTTATCCCTTTCTTTTCCTCCTTTCCCTCCTACTTCCCTATACAGAGGGCCAAGTTTTGCCCTGAAATCAAATGTGTCTGATATACTCCTTTAGAGCCCAATCCAATGAGAGTAAGATTTACACAGTACTCATCACCCTCCCTTCTTTCCCTCAATTATATTCGATTTTCTATGTCTCCTCATGAGACTTTGCCTTATTTTACCTCCTTTTTTTTAACTTTATTTTACCTCCTTTCCCCTCCCCCCCTTTTTTTTACAGTATGATATACCTTCCACCTCTAATTTCTTTTCAATTATTAAGTAAAATCAAATTATATCCCCATTCTTTAAGGATACACCTAGCAGAGATATAGTTCTTAAGAGTTCTTTCCTTTTTACCTTTTTATGCTTCTCTAGAGTTCTGTGTTTAGAGGTCAAATTTTTTGTTCAGATCTAGTATATTCATTAGAAATAGGTGAAATTCTCCTGTATCATTAAATGACCATCTTCTTCCCTGGAAGATGATGCTCATTCTAGCTGGATAGCTTATTCTTGGCTGTAATCCAAGTTCTTTTGCCTTTCGGAATATCTGATTCCAGGCCCTTCTATCCTTCAATGTGGAAGCTGACAGATCCTGTGTTATTCTAATGACAATTCCTCGGTATTTGAACTGTTTTTTTCTAGCAGCTTGTAATATCTTTTCCTTGGTGCGATAGTCCTGAAATTTGGCCACGATATTCCTTGCGGTTTTAATTTTGGGGTCTCTTTTAGGAGGTGATCGGTGGATTCTTTCAAAACCAACTTTGCCTTCTGATTCTAAAACATCAGGGCAATTCTCTTTCATGATTTCCTGGAAGATAGCATCAAGGTTCTTTTTTTCATCGTGACTTTCAGGGAGTCCAATAATTCTTAGATTGTCTCTCCTGGATCTGTTTTCCAAGTCAGTTGTTTTTCCTAGGAGATATTTCATATTTTCTTCTATTTTTTTGTTTGACTGATTCTTGAAGTCTTATTGAGTCATTCATTTCAATTTGTTCAATTTTAATTTTTAAGGTATTATTTCCTTCAGTTATCTTTTTTAGCTCCTTTTGTAACTGGCCAATTGAATTTTTTGGTACATTGAATTCTTTTTCCATTTTGCCAATTTTATTTTTCAGTGAATTGTTGTCTTTTTCCAATTCACTAATTTTACTTTTCAGTGAATTGTTATCTTTTTCCAATTCACTATTTTTATTTTCTAGTGAGTTGGTGACTTTTTCCAGTTCACCAATTTTGTTTTTCAGTGAATTGTTGTCTTTTACCAATTCACTATTTTTATTTTCCAGTGAGTTGGCGACTTTTTCCAATTCACCAGACTTATTTTCCAGTTTTTCACATCTCTGTTGCAGGGCAATATTTCCTTTTTGCACTGCTCTCAGTTTATTTCCCCAATCTTCTTCTAGCTCTCTTTTGAGATTCTTTATGCAATCTTCCAGGTAAGCCTTCTGAAAGGGAGACCAGCTTAAGTCCACCTTTGTGGCTTTATCTGGGATTGTTTTCAGAATCTCAGGATCTGGGGACTGCTCTAGTTTCTCTCCGTAAAAGTTGTCTATGGTGATAGCTCTCTTCTTCTTGCTCATGATGTTTAGCTGAGGTATCAGTCACCAGTAGGGAATTCTGCAGCCTCAGCAGCAGCAGTGGCAGCAGTGGCAGCAGTGGCAGCAGCAGCAGACAGGATTTCAATTTGCCCTGGGGCAGTTTGCCGAGTTGACTTCTGGTCTGGGGCTGATCTGGCTAGATCCGCACTAGGACCACACTTTCAGCTGCTCTCAATCCACCCTTTATCAAAGGTAGACCTGCCAAAGCACCTGCCCACAAGCAGAGCAAAGTGGCCCAAAGGTCTCCCAGGGAGTTCCTGGCAGCCTAAAATCTTCTGGTCCATCCCAGCCCCAGACTTCACCCCAGCTGCGCACTGGCGTCTGAGCGCTGGGAGCTTCATGATCCCCTGCCCGTCTAAAACTGACCTCAGAAGTTCTTTCAAAGTCAATATTTGATAGAAGTGCATTGTAGTCCAAGTGTTTGGTGAAGCCCTCACTCCAGAATCAGTTCAGAGGTTCAGTTTGTCTGTGTCTCAGGGAAGGTCTCAGGAGCTTACAGAGAACGCTGTCTGCAGTTCGCCATCTTGGCTCCACCCCTCTTCCTGAGAAATTTTTATGTGAACCTGGGTATATAGGTATAAAAAATGAGTATGCAAATCAAACATCCCACATTCATCACATTCACAATTATGTTTACTAACTTTATATTTCACTTCTAATTTTCTTTGGTTTATTCTCTTCTCTTTTTTTTTATCTTGCCTCTCCTCAATAATTAGATTTATTTTTGACCACTACTTCTCTCAATCCACCCTATCTTTCACCAACACACCTCCATGTTTCTGAACCCCTTCTCCTCCTATTTCCTTATTTCATAAGTTAGATTTCTATAATCAGCTGTATGTATGTGTCTATGTATGATTGTACATACATATATGCACACATATACACACATACATAGATGCAAATAAATGCATATAGATAGCTAGGTACATTATATATATGAATACATAAATACATACACAGATATAACCACATATATACAACAAATGCATATATGTATATGTGTTTTTTTGTGTGTGTATTCTTCCATTTTTGAACCAACTCCAATGAGCATGACCCTTCTTATTTTCCTGCTCCTCTATACAAGCTTTTCTTTGCCTGTCACTTTGATGTGAGAAAATTTTGCTCATACTACTTTCTGTTCCCACTTTTCCAAGTGCATCTCTCTTTCTCACCTCTTTCTTCTTTGTGAGATCATCCCAACATGATTAATTCACACTCATGCCCTATATTTATGTAGGTTTCTTATGATGTTTTAGTTGTTGTTTAGTTGTTTCAGTTGTATATGACTCTCCATGATGAGTTTGGATTTTTCTTTTCAAGGTACAGGAATAATTTACAATTTCCTTATCCAATTCATTTTACAGGGGGGAGACAGGGTTAAATGACTTGCACAGAATCACATAGCTTGCAAATAAGTTAAAGCTATAAGTATTATTAGCCCCAACTTACAGATAGGCAAAATGAGGCTTACAGAGATAAATAACATGTCTACAGATTGGCATCAGATATTCAAGTGCAATTCTTTTCCCATTAGCCCATTCTTATAAGATTGTTACATTGATTGTGACAAGCTAGCATCAAAATGGCTTGTTCATATATAGAATAGAGTGGTTGAAGAATATTCTTTGCAAGACTATTTTTGACAGTAATTTTAGCACCTATAAATGGATTCGGGCTGAGAATTTGAACACCATAAAACTAGCATTTTATTTGTGAGTGTGTGTGTATGTGTGTGTGTGTGTGTATGTGTGTGTAAGTGTGCAGGCAAATCCGTTTCAACAAGGAAAATGTTCTGACAATATGTATTGTTTAAGAAATTTTTGTTTTGTTTTGTTTTTCATTTGCAAACATAAATTTAATGAACTAATCTACAAAGGGACAAGTTCATGAACCTGGGTTAGCAGTCAGTGCAAACAATATCATCAGAATCTATAGTTGAAAATAACAAGAGATGTTTAGTGTACAGTCAAGAAGGGTCACATCTCTAATCTCCATTAATTGGATGGCAATAGGAGCTGACCATTAAGACAGATCAGGTCAAAATTAGAGAAGTCAAATATTTGGGAGGGAAATTCATGTGAAAATAAATATGGAAAAATCTTGGCTTAGCAAAGAGCTTGGAAAGGACTAATGTCTGGTTCTAAGGCTATAGGGATTTTAGTTCATAATAAAGGCTATTGAAGGCCTAAAGATCTTGAAAAGACATTGACCTATGGAGATTATATGTATATAATATCTATTTCACATGTTAGAACTCGACATCTGAAAATTGTGGGAAGCAGATTTAGAAAAGGAACAGTTCAAATCAGCTTTGACAGACTGTCAGATGAGAAACTAGGACCAATCTATTATAAAAGGAAACACCCGGAAAAAGGAAAAGAAAAAGAAGAAGAGTAGTGGAGTAAATTTTATTTTGTTATTAACAATCCTGTCATATCTCCCCTCCTCAATTTCTGCTTCTTGAAAACAAGGGCTGTATAATTTTTCTATGCATTCTCAATCACAGTGATGCTGCAGACATGCCCATTATTTGTTTTTCTTTCCAGCTCTTTTATTTATGTTCATTTTTAACACACATTGCATTATGAATAGTATTGAAAGAGAAAAATTAGGGCAAAAGGGAAAATCCAGGGTAAAGATAAAAAAGCACCAAAAAAATGAACATAGCAGGTGTTGATTACATTCAGTTTCCTTAGTTCTTTTTCTGGATGCAGATGGTATTTTCAGTCCGAAGGCAATTGCTTTGAATAACTCAAACACTGAGAAGAACCAAGTCTTTTACAGTTGATCATCATATATTCTTGCTGCTATAGTGTACAATGCATTCCTGGTTCTGCTTGTTTCACTGAGCATTATTTTTTTAAATCTTCCCAGGCCTTTCTAAGATAAATTTCTTCATCTTTTTTTTATAAGATAATAATATTCCATTAGCTTGATATATCACAACTTGTTCAATCATTCCCCAATTGATGGGCATCTACTCATTTTCCATCTTTTTACTACCACAAAAGGAGATGATACAAACGTTTTTGTACATGTGGGTTCTCTTCCCCTTTTATAATTTCCTTTGGATACAGACCCAGTAATGGCCTGGCTGGGTCAAAGAGAATGCATAGCTATAGGCATTTGGGCATAGTTCTAGATTGCCTTCCAAAATGGTTGGATCATTTCACAACTCTACCAACATGCATTAGTGTCCCAGTTTTTCCACATGCCCTCCAACATTTATCATCATCTTTTCCTGTCATTTTAGCCAATCAGAGAATTGGTACCTAAGAGTTGTTTTAATTTGAATTTCTTCAGTCCTAGTGATTTAGAGCATTTTTTCATATGACTATAGATGGCTTTAATTTCATTATCTAAAAATTATCTGTTCATATCCTTTGACCATTTATCAATTGGGGAATGACTTGTATTCTTATTAATTTGATACAATTCTTTTATATGTTTTAGAAAGGAGACCTTTATCAGAAATACTGCTTGTAAAGATTTTTTCCCAGCTTTGTACTTACCTTTTAATTTTGCTTGTCAGTTTCGTTTGTGCAAACACTTTTTATTTTAATGTAGTCAAAGTTGTCCATTTTACCTTTTATATTGTTCTCTAATTCTTCTTTGATCATAAATTCATCCCTTTTCCAAAGATCTGATTGGTAAAATATCCCTTGTTCTCCTAATTTGTTTGTGGTATCA
>JAJPUD010009791.1:0-49998 GCA_023553655.1 Myrmecobius fasciatus | reverse complement strand
TCATTATTTTTTCATATGCATCTAATCTATCTCCCTGCTTCACCACTCTATTTCTTAGCCAGTAGCAAATGGTTGATGACTGCTGCTTTATAATAAATTTTTACATTTGTTACTGCTAAGCCACTATCCTTTTTATTTTTCATTAATTCCATTGATATTTTTGACATTTTGTTCTTCCAGAAGAATATTGCTATTATTTTTCTAGTTCTATAAAATAATGTTTTGGAAATTTGATTAGGAAAACTATTAGCATAGTCAATTATATTAATAACCAAACTAACAAAAACCATATGATCATCTCAATAGATGCAGAAATATCCTTTGATAAAATCCAACACCCATTCCTATTAAAAAAAACACTGGCGAGTATAGGAATACATGGACTTTTCCTTAAAATGATTAGTAGTATCTACTTAAAACCATCAGCAAGCATCATATGTAATGGAGTCAAAGTAGAATGATTCTCAATAAGATCAGGAGTGAAACAAGGCTGCCCATTGTCACCATTATTATTTAATATTGTCTTAGAAATGTTAGCTTCGGCAGTAAGAGAAGAAAAAGAGATTAAAGAAATTAGAGTAGGTAATGAGGAAACCAAATTATTACTCTTTGCCGATGACATGATGGTATACTTAAAGAACCCTAGAAACTCAACTAAAAATTACTAGAAACAATTCACAACTTTAGTAAAGTTGCAGGATACAAAATAAATCCACATAAATCATCAGCATTTTTATATATTACCAACAAAGTTCAGCAGCAAGAGATACAAAAAGAAATTCCATTCCAAATAACTGTCGATAGTATAAAATATTTGGGAATCAATCTGCCAAAGAAAAGTCAGAAACTATACGAACTAAACTACAAAACACTTTCCACACAAATAAAATCAGACGTAGTCACTTGGAAAAACATTAAATGCTCATGGGTAGGCCGAGCAAACATAATAAAAATGACAATACTAGCCAAACTAATCTACTTATTTAATGCCATACCAATCAAACTCCCAAGAAATTATTTTACAGATCTAGAAAAAATAGTAGCAAAATTCATTTGGAAGAACAAAAGGTCAAGAATTTCAAGGGAATTAATGAAAAAAAAGGCAGATGATGGTGGCCTTGTTGTCCAGATCTAAAACTATATTATAAAGCAGTGCTCATCAAAACCATTTGGTACTGGCTGAGAAATAGAGTAGTGGATCAGTGGAATACTTTAGGTTCACAGGACAAACTAGGCAATAACTATAGCAAGTTAGTGTTTGATAAACCCAAAGACCCCAGCTTCGGGGATAAGTACTCATTATTTGACAAAAACTGCTGGGAAAATTGGAAACTAGTGTGGAAGAAATTAGGGCTTGACCCACATCTAACACCACATACCAAGATAAGATCTAAATGGGTTCATGATCTGGATATAAAGAGTGATCTTATAAGTAAAGTAGAGGAACGTAATATAGTTTACCTCTCAGACCTATGGAGATGGAATAAATTTATGTCCAAAGAAGAACTGGAACTCTTAATTGAACACCAGATAGTTAAGTTTGACTATATTGAGTTAAAAAGGGTTTGTACAAACAAAACCAATGCAGTCAAGATTGGGAGGGAAGCAATAAATTGGGAAATCATCTTTACATTTAAGGGTTCTGATAAAGATCTCATCTCTAAAATCTATAGAGAATTGTCTCATATTTATAAAAATTCAACCATTCTCCAATCGATAAATGGTCAAAGGATATGAACACACAATTTTCAGAGGATGAAATTAAAACTATATTTAGTCATATGAATAGGTACTCCAAATCACTATTGATTAGAGAAATGCAAATTAAGACAATGCTGAGGTGCCACTACACACCTGTCAGATTGGCTAAAATGACAGGAAAAAGATAATGATGAATGTTGGAGGGGATGTAGGAAGACTGGGACACTGATGCATTGTTGGTGGAGCTGTGAACGGATCCAGCCATTCTGGAGAGCAATTTGGAACTATGCTCAAAAAGTTATCAAACCGTGTATACCCTTGGACCCAGCAGTATTTCTATTGGGCTTATATCCCAGGGAGATCTAGGAGGAGGAAAAGGGACCCACATGTGCAAGAATGTTTGTGGCAGCCCTTTTTGTAGTGGCTAGAAACTGGAAACTGAATGGATGCCCATCAATTGGAGAATGGCTGAGTAAATTATGGTATATGAATATTATGGAATATTATTGTTTTGTAAGAAATGACCAGCAGGACTATTTCAGAGAGGCCTGGAGAGACTTACATGAGCTGATGCTGAGTGAAATGAGCAGAACCAGGAGATCATTATACACAGCAGCAACAATATTATATGAGGATCAGTTCTAAGGGACATGACTCTCTTCAACAATGAAATGCTTCAAACCAATTCCAATTGTTCAGTGAAGAAAACCATATACACCCAGAGAGAGGGATGTGAAATGTGGACCACAACATAAAATTTTCATGTTCTCTATTGAGGTTTGCTTGCATTGTATTTCCTTTATCAGATTATTATTTCTTGTAGATACGATTTCTCCTACACAAAAAATGTTATGTGGCAATAACTATACATATATTCAATTTCTTAAATATTCTAACATAATTATCATGTAGTGGATATCCTACCATTTAGGGGAGGGGTGGGGAGTAGGGGGGAAAATTTGCAACAGAAAGCTTGAATTGTTTTTCCTTTATTTGATATTTCTTTCTTGTAGATATGATTTTTCTTGCATAACAATGAGGTGTGGAAATATGTATACATATATTTGATTTGTCAAGTATTTTAACATAATCAACATGTAGTAAATATCCTGCCATCTAGGGGAGGGGTGGGGATTAGGAAGGAATAACTTGTAACAGAAAACTTTGTAAGGGTTAATGTTGAAGAATTACCCATACATATGTTTTACAAATAAAATACAATTAAAAAAAAACAAAAAAAATTATTAATCTCTCCTTTGAATTTCAAATTTTCTAATTTGATATTTAATTGGAGGTTTTTAATTTTTTCTTTTTCTAGCATTCTCAGTTGAATATCTAATTTTTTCATCTTCTCTGTCTCTATTTTATTCATGCAGCTATTTAGAGATATAAAATTACCTTAAAAACTGCTTTGACTACATCCCAGATATTTTAGTATATTTTGTCATTACTGTCATTCTCTTGAATGAAATTATTAATGGTTTCTGTGATTTGTTGTTTGACGCACTCACTTTTTAGAATTGGATTATTTAATTTCCAATTAGTTTTTAGTCTATGCTTCTCTGACCTTTTATTCAATAAATATTTATTGTATTGTGGTATGAAGGGGAAGCACTTACTACTTTTGCCTTTCTGCATTTGGTTGTGTTTTTATGCCCTAATGCATAGCCAATTTTTGTGTAGGTACCATGTACTACTAAGAAAAATGTATATTCCTTTCTGTCCCTATTCATTTTTCACCAGAGGCATATCAAATCTAGCTTTTCTAAAATTCTATTCACCTCCCTAGTTTCTTTCTTGTTTATTTTGTGATTAGGTTTGTCTGATTCTGACACTCGTTCCTCTTTTGTAACACATATATGGTAAGAAAACATCTGTTTTCTCTTTTGGTCATGTTACTCCTTGATGATGACTCCTTTAGGTTCCTTCTACTTTTAATATATATTACAACCTGAACTGGGTACTGGATAAAAAAAATTCCATGTAGTCTATTCCCTGAAATCCAAGCCCTTTACACTGATTTATTTGCTGCTGCCATCTTGAAAGATGGTATCCAAATTAGAGTCAATGATTCATAGCTTACTTGATATTATGCCTAAAAAGTTTATGTAGCACCTGTGTGGGGATAGAACATTTTGGAGGTACAAGTAGTAGAATATCAAAATGCTTGCTTTTGTAGAGTTTGTGTTAGCTATCTTACTACATATAATGGCTATATAATTGCTTCCCTTGGGGGAATACAGGATAAGTAAATGATTTTTCTTTGTGTTAGGTATTTTTTAAATGGTCTAACCATATCAAAAGTGGCATTTTCTCCAAATCATAAAAGTCTAACAGGTTAGGGGTAATTCAATTTAAATGATCAAGCACTTATTAAACAATAAACAAGCATTCATTAAGTTTTTGTAGTATATCTGACACTGTGCTAAGCATTGGGGCTACAAATACAAAGAATAAAAGGATTCTTAATCACAAGCAATAAACAACTCTTAATTGAGGAGCACTATGTTAGATGCCTAGAGTACAAAGACAAAAATGTAAATCTTCCTTTCAAACAATTCATATTCTACTTATTCATGGAGAGTAGGGAAAACATGTACACCAATAAATAAATACTAAATAAATTCAAAGTAATTAGGGGTGATGGCAAGTGCTAATAAATGGTAGGGGATCAGAAAACATTTATTGTGGAAGGTGGTACATGTTAAAACTTGAATGGAGATAGATTCCAAAATCTATAGTGAGGAAATACACAATGCTAAACATAAAAATCATAGATTTAGAGGCAAAAAGGAATTTTATAGGCCATTTCATTAAACCACCTCTTTTTACAAGGAAACTCAACTTCATAATGATTGATTTGCCCAATGCTATACTGGTCATAAATGGCAGGCAAGATTTGAATAAATTTGCCTGACATCAAATCCAATATTCTGTCCATGTTAGCATGGTGCCTTACATGGGGAAAGCCATGAAATGTTACAGAAGCAGAAAACAGATTTTCATCTTTAGTTAACTCTGGCTACCTTTTATTTTTCTGTCTGTCAATATACATAACACCTACAACATGCCATTTGGTAATTGTAGTGATATAATTTAGAAGGGGGGAAATGCTTCTTTGACCAGTTTGTTGGATCTACAAACCTAGATGAGTCCATGGTTTTGCAAAAGAGAGTTATAGCTATATTCATCAAGAGTAATTCTCTGTATTAAAATAACTTATTGAAGACAGCCCTTCACAACCAAAAAGACACGGCAGGTGAGAAAAGAGCTCATTTGTATGAATTTTCTTCCCTGCTGTGGAACCCCAATGCTCAAATCTGATTAACTTAAGAAAATGGCTTCAGCAGGACTTAAAGTAGTAAAGGGTTTTTCCCAAGAAGAGGTCAGTTTGCCCTGGAATTAAGACTCATCATCTTGGGCTTGACAAGAATTTTGTGCATTTAACTCAATTAACCAAAGCCCAATTTCCCCGCCTTCTAAACAGTTGCCTGTTGTGACATAACTGCCTGGTATTTGCTGATTAGCAGTGGGTGATTGGTGGTCATTAACTTCATGTAAAAACTAGGGAGCAAATGAAACAAGGCACATCGAGCAGGAGTCTCTTTTGGTAAAAATCAGTGGTTTTCCATGTATAGAGAAAGTCAGTTATGAATAGGTAGTAGTATATAAACCTCACTTTGAAGACCTGATTATATTATGAACTCCATCTAGCATTTTCCTATGTGAGAAAATGGTCTTAAAATTTTTATCACAGAATTCTGGTCATGCTTTTAATGAATCAATACATTCTTTCACTTCTTTGCTCTACTTACATTTTTTTTTATCTTGACATATTTAGAATAATGTTTTGATCAGTCATGCTTTATACTCCAATATTTTTCTTGTCTCTGATAATAATCAATTTTTGACACAGGGAGTCAGAGGAAGTCAGACAAAAGCCAACAGAATTTGTTGTATCAAATGCATTAGCAGCAAAGAACACACAAATACAAACAGAGGGGAAAGGAATAGCTGTAAGTTTTTAAAAGTGGCTAAAGTTTACATAGCTTCTTTCAAGCAAATATCTCAATTTAAATCCTGTCATCACACTAATTCTCATATAAAATATAAATGTCATGATGCTGCATGGGGAATGATAGAAGAGTACCAAAAAGTCCCTTCAACCATATTTTTGAGCTTTTGTTTCTGAAAAGTATTCCCCTTCTTTCTTATGTCATATGAAGTTTAAGCAGCTAACACTGAGGTTAATTCCTGAAGTCAATGTTTCCCCAATCCCAGCATATATTCCATTTGCTTCTTTGAATTTTTCTCAGCACAGTTTTGTATTTAAATCTTTTGTGATTTTATTATTTTTCAATTATTTCATAGGCTAAAGAGTCCAAGATGAAAACCTGAGATTCCACTTTATTATTCTGCTTTATTTAAACCATGGAGGTTAAATATTATACTCTTAGAGAATTTATCAGGCTTTACTCCCCCCACCTTTCCTTCTTCAAGGCTCAGTGATTTATCTGCATGCTAAAAAAATTTCTAGCCCATTGGGGATAGTAGCTAGGAACTGTGAATCTATAAAATTTAAATGAATTGAAAATTTCAACAGTGAAATTTTAGTGCTTATTCTGTTGCAGGAAAAAAATGCAGAATAGGAAAGAAAGTTTAAGAAATATTTTAAAAGGATATTTTTGCACAGTATTTTTCTTTGTAAGGCACTTTATTGAAAACAACTTAGCGTTAAAAAAGACTTTAAATAATGTCAAGCTAATATTGACTATCTAATCCTGAAATTTACTGCAAATTTTTAACATCATATGATTCAGAATAGGAAGAAGTTCTGCTTAGGGATGAGGATCAAAGAAATGTTTCTCACTTCTCTATGAGTATCACATGTATCTATCCTATTTTTAAAAAGGCACATGTTTATATATAGAACTAACAAGTGAACTTGACTCAGGAATACTGCAGTTTAGATTAAGGTATCTCAGGTGTTTTTTTTTGGTTTCAGGAAATTGTGTTTTTATTCCTGGTGTGAAAGGAGACATCTGTAGATTTGCAGATTGTTTTAAATCAATCTGCAAGCCTTACTATAAAATTTTCACAATTTCAGGTCTATTTACAGATCCTCCTCCCTCTGCCCTTTTACATTTCCCCATCATTCCTAATGCACATTCTGTTACTTTCATAGGTGAAATTTTATTTTGGTGAAATTCCAAAGGCATGGCTAAAAATAGTGAAGTAATGCACCTGACTTGGAATCAGAAAGATCTGAGTTCAAATTCAACCTCAGATACTTAACTAGATATGTGATTCTGGGCAAGTCACTGAACCCCTATTGATTTAATTCCTTTTCTATAAAATGGGCATTTCTGGAGAAGGAAATGGCAAACCACTTCAGCTTCATTGCCAAGAAAATCCCATGCAGTCATGTAGAATAAAACACAATTGAGAAAAAATAGCTAAATTACCTGACACAATTTGATCATTTGTGCTCATTGTTTCCATCATCCTTGCTGTTCAGATACTGGACTACTGCTGATCAGGATCTAGAAATCTTCAATTCCTATAGAGATATAGGTTGGAATGTATGTATCTTTAGCTCTGATGTTAACTGAAAAAAAATAATTGAATACTTAGAAAGAATGTTTTCCCACGAGGAAAAAAATCCTCTGAAAATCTAACAGAATGCTCACAGATATGAGTCATGAGAAAAAATATATATATTTAGATCTATCTAACAATCTATTTCATTACCACATATATTCATATATACTAGTAGTTCATTTTGTTTATTTAAACATAGAGAACATTAGACATAGGAGAAACAAATATTAAAAATGGAACTTGTGAAGTACTTTAGAAACTTCCAAGCCAAAGATTATTTCATCTATAATGAGGAAGTATTCAAAAATTAGAGGAATCCATATCAATAAGATGTTAAAGTGAAAACAAAAAAAATCATATTTTTACCCTGAACTTTCCTAAAGACATAGAGGTCATATACTTCTCAAATGCTTTTTTATCCTAAAATTCCTTTAAATTAAAAAAAAAATTAAATTCCTTTAAAAATCCTTTAAAAAAAAAGTAAAATTTTTCTGGTTTCTCCATTCTTCAATCTCCTTGGATTTTATATATAAAGAGATATAGACAACTACATAGATAGATCATATAGACATCTATAGATAGATCTAGATCTCTATATAGATATCTTGTATCACAATGAAATATACATACATGTGTGTGTGTCTTGAAAATATGAATAACACATTTTTTCTCTTGGTATCTACCTTCTATAATAGCAGATCACATGATACAAAACAGGGGCTTAATAAATGCTTATTGATTGGTGAAGTTCAATAATCAAGCCAGACTTTTAAATTGTATCCAGCTAGGCTTAATCAAAATCATATCTTTGAGAGTCTTATAAACAAGGTATATCTTTAGGAGTATAAATAAATGAAATCCATAGTTCCTTCAAGGTTTGACTTCTTTGTTTCCATTAAACATCCTCTTACTTTGGCAGAAAGGAGTTATCTTGAACTATTTTTTAATAGAAAGTCTGAATTTATTTTTGTTATTTTTTTCATAATCAATAAACAAATAAAATATCACATTCTCTCTATCTTTCAATTAATAATTTCAATTAAAACTGTAAAATTTTTAAAGTGGGGTCCATTGTTGAATTTTATTCTAAAAGTCTACCTCTTCCTTATTAATTTCATCAAAAATCCCTTTGATTTGTATAAGGATGACTCAAATATTCTTCTATATGTAAGTGTGTATGTATATATGTGTGTATGCATGTTTTGTGTTTTGTCAGTAGATCTTAACATTCTCTTGATTATTTGTCCTTACCCTTTAGTTTTCTTCCCTTCTTTCAGAAATGTATATATCAGCTCTTCAACACTATCACATGTATATCACACCTATCATAAATCTTTTAAATATAACAAGAAGTAATGAACTTTTATTTCCCTGGCAAAGGGAATTTCCATGTGAAGAAAACTCTACTGATATAGGATGGTTGACTTCTCTGAAAAGTTTAGGTTTAGAGAATTGGCTAGTAGATCACTAAGAGGTTAAGTATCTTGTCTATGTTTCACATAACCACAATGTGTCAAAAAAAAATTTGAACCCAGATTTTCCTTTCTTTACTTATTGTACTGTATTCATTATTGGTCATCATTATTATCATCAACTTCAAAGCATTGTTAGCAGCAAGAAGAAATATGCATGTTGGAAAGTTTAACAATAATACCTTAAGGCTTAGATTAGGAATGATCCACCCTGTTCTAATATACCTGGCTAAGACAGAAAAACAAGGAAATTAAGTAATGATTCCTATCATATTCTACTCATAATTTTCCAAGAATGTAGCAAATGTTACCATAAATCTGTAGTACTAATCATATACTTGTCAAAAAAGATATTTCTATAACTAATTGTCAAATTTGGTTCAGTTCAACAATTCAATTAATAAACATTAAGTATTTATGCTATGGAAAAAGTAGTTGTTGAAAGAATTTAATTTGAAACATTAAATGTTACATCAAATTAGTTATAATTTTTTTTGGTTAAAGAAAGTGACCTTCACTAACAAATCCACTTACAGAGAATACAGCCCTATATGGGAAATCTAGAATTTGGAACTATTTGAATCTTAAAATTAAAGTCAAAGATCCCAGTGAGATGACAAGTTTTTGTTTTGTTTTGTTTTCAATAAATTCAATATCTTTCCTACTCTTGATACTAAAGATAGATTTAGCAAAATTTCAAAATAGAGCCTTTTTTACCAGAAAAAAACTGCCACAGGAAATAGTATAGTGTGGAGAAAAATACAGAGGAGAAAGTACAGAAAGTGATTAAGTATGTAGTAATGGAGGACATTTACTTTGGCTATTGCCATTTGTTACATAACTCAAATGACTTAATTTGTATTAGTAAAACCAAACATTGATTTAATCCAAAATTTCCTACCTCCTTATGGTATCCTAAGATAGAGAGGAGACTTTCTTATCATGTTCTTGACTTTGAGAAATATAATTTTTGTCTATTTTTACTACTTGCTTTGCAATACCGCACAATGTTAAATAATTGTGGTGATGACGGGAATCTTTGTTTCATTCCTGATCTTCCTGGAAATATATTCTGCTTAACTCAAATGCAAATAATGCTTGCTGTAGGTTTTAGATAGATATTGCTTATTATTTTGAGGAAAGTTCCATTTATCCCTATGCTCTCTGGTGCTTTTAATAGGAATCAATGTTGTATTTTGTCAAAAGCTTTTTCTGCATCTCTTGAGATTATCATATACTTTCGTTGGTTGTTATTGATATGATTGATTACAGTAATAGTTTTCCTGATATTGAACCAGCCCTGCATTTGTGTTTTAAATCCTACTTGGTCATAGTATATTATCCTGCTTTTAATTTGCTATATTGTCTTTGCTAATATTTTATTTAAAATTTTTCCATTAATATTAATTAGAGTGGTCTATAATTTTTTTCTCTATTTTAGCCTTTTCTGGGTTAGGTATCATTGTTATATTTGGATCATAAAGGAATTTAGTAGACATATTTTTTTTTAATTTTTATTTTATTTGCATAACATATGTGTGGGTAATTCTTCAACAATAACCCTTACATAGCTTTCCGTTACAAATTTTTCCCCCAACTCCCCACCCCTCCCCTAGATGGCAGGATATCCACTTCATGTTAATTATGTTAAAATATTGGCAAATCGAATATATGTATACATATTTCCAAACTTATCATTGGTGTGCAAGAAAAATCTTATCTACACAAACGATATATCAGATAAAGGAAACACAGTGTAAGCAAACATCAATCAAGGAGTATGAGAATGTTATGTTGTGGTCCACATTTCGCATCCCTCTCTCTGGGTGTATATGGCTTACTTCAGTGAACAATTGGAGGTGGTTTGAAACATTTCATTGTTGAAGAGAGCCATGTCCATCAGAATTGATCGTCATATAGTACTGTTGTTGCCGTGTATAATGATCTCCTGGTTCTGCTCATTTCACTCAGCATCAGTTCATGTAAGTCTCTCCAGGCCTCTCTGAAATCATCTTGCTGGTCATTTCTTACAGAACAATAATATTCCATAGTATTCATATACCATAATTTATTCAGCCATTCTCCAATTGAAGGGCATCTATTCAATTTCCAGTTTCTAGCCACTACAAAAAGGGCTGCCACAAACATTCTTGCACATGTGGGGCCTTTTCCTTTCTTTATGATTTCTTTGGGATATAAGCCCAATAGAAATGCTGCTGGGTCAAAGGGTATGCACAGTTTGATAACTTTTTGAGCATAGCTCCAAATTGTTCTCCAGAATGGCTGTATCCGTTCACAGCTCCACCAACAATGCATCAGTGTCCCAGCCCTCCCACAACCCCTCCAACATTCATCATTAACTTTTCCTGTCATTTTAGCCAATCTGACAGGTGTGAAGTGGTATCTCAGGGTTGTCTTGATTTGCATTTCTCTGATCAATAGTGATTTGGAGCACCTTTTCATATGACTATAAATAGTTTTAATTTCATCCTCTGAAAATTGGGTAGACATATTTTTTGCAAATAGTTTATACAGTATTGAAATTAATTGTTCTTTAAATGGTAGAAATCACTTTTGAATCCCTTTGGCTCTGGAGTTTTTTTTTAGGGAGTTCCTTAATGACTTGCTCAATTTCATTTTCTAAAATATAAAATATATACAAGATATAAAATTTCCCCTAAGAATTGCTTTGGCTGCATCCCATATGTTTTGGTGTGTTGTTTCATCATTGTTATTTTCTCGGATGAAATTGTGGATTGTTTCTGTCTTTTTTTTTTTACCCCCCCCATTTGTAGAATTAGATTATTTAATTTCCAATTGGTTTTTAATCTATTTTTTTCCTGGATTTTCACTGATATTACATTGTGGTCTGAGAAGGAAGCATTTGTTATTTCTGCATTTTTCATTTGCTGGTGAGTTTTTTATGCCCTAATACTTAGTCATTTTTTGTGTAGGTGCCATGTACTAATAAGCAAAACATGTATTTCTTTCTTTTCATATTCAATTTTCTCCAGAGTTGTATCATATCTAGATTTTCTAGGATTCTATTATTCTCCCTAGTTTCTTTCTTGTTTACTTCGTGGTTAGATTTTTTTCTCATTCTGAGAGGGGAAGGTTGAAGTCCTCCACTAGAACAGTTCTACTGTCAATTCCTTGCTTTTTTGTGCTGAGGCAATAAGTGACTTGCCCAGGGTCACACAGGAAGTGTTACGTATCTGAGACAAGATTGAACTCAGGTTCTCCTGACTTCAGGGCTGGTGATCTATCCACTGAGCCATTTAGCTACCCCTATTGTCTATTTCTTCCTGTAAATGGCTTAAAATTTTCTCTAGGTATTTGCCTTTCCACCATTTGGTACATACCCATTTAGTATCATTAGTACCTCATTATTTATTCTACCCATTATTAAGATGTATTTTCTTTCCTTATTTCTTTTGATAAGATTTCTATAATATTCATATACCATAATTTATTCAGCCACTCTCCAACTGATGGGCATCCATTCAGTTTCCACTTTCTAGCCACTACAAAAAGGGCTGACACAAACATTCTTGCACTGAGTTCTTTTCCCTCTGCTAAGATCTCTTTGGGATATAAGCCCAATAGAAATACTGCAGGGTCAAAGAGTATGCACAGTTTGATAACTTTTTGAGTATCACTCCAAATTGCTCTCCAGAATGGTTGGATCCATTCACAATTCCACCGACAAGATATCAGTGTCCCAGTTTTCCCACATCCCTGCCAATGTTCGCCATTATCATTTCCTGTCATTTTAGCCAATCCTACAGGTATGTGGTGGTACCTCAGGGTTGTCTTAATTTGCATTTCTCTGATCAATAGTGATTTGGAGTACCTTTTCATATGATTAGAAATAGTTTTAATTTCATCATCTGAAAATTTTCTGTTCACATCCTTTGACCATATATCAATTTGAGAATGGCTTGAATTCTTATAATTATGAGACAATTCTCTATATATTTTTAAAATGACGCCTTTATCAGAATCCTGAAATTAAAGACGATTTCCCAATTTATTGCTTCACTCCTTAATCTTGTCTGCATTAGTTTTGTTTGTACAAAAACTTTTTAACTTAATATAGTCAAAATTATCTATCTGGTGTTTAATTAAGAGTTCCAGTTCTTCTTTGGACATAAATTTATTCCATCTCCACAGGTCTGAGGGGTAAACTATACTATGTTCCTCTAATTTGCTTATAATATCACTCTTAATATCCAAATCATGAATCCATTTAGATCTTATATTGGTATATGGTGTTAGGTGTGGGTAAAGCCCTAATTTCTTCCACACCAGTTTCCAATTTTCCCAGCAGTTTTTGCCAAATGGTGAGAACTTATCCCAAAAGCTGGGATCTTTGGGTTTATGAAACACTAAATTGCTATTTACTTATACTTATTGCCTAGGTTGTCCTGTGATCCTATCCTATGCCACTGATCAATTACTCTATTTCTTAGCCAGTACCAAATGGTTTTGATAACCCCTTGAAATTTTTTACCTTATGTTTTCCAAATGAACTTTGCTACTATTTTTTCTAGATCTGTAAAATAATTTTTTGGGAGTTTCATTGGTATGACACTAAATAAGTAAATTAGTTTGGATAACACTGTCATTTTTATTATATTATATTTTATTATATTATATTACATGATATTATATTACATGATATTATATTATATTATATTACATGATATTATATTATATTATATTATATTATATTATATTATATTATATTATATTATATCATATTAGCTCGGCATACCTATGAGCACTTGATGTTTTTACAAATGACTAGGTCTAACTTTATTTGTGTGAAAGTGTTTTGTAGTTTAGTTCATATAATTCCTGATTTTTCCTTGGCAGATAGATACCCAAATCTTTTATACAATCAACAGTTATTTTGAATGGAATTTCTTTTTATACCTCTTGCTCCTGAACTTTGTTGTTAATATATAAAAATGCTGCTGATTTATATGGATTTATTTTGTATCCTGCAACTTTGCTAAAGTTGTGAATAGTATTTTTTTTTATTTGAGTCTCTAGGGTTCTCTAAGTAATGCCATCATGTCAGCTGCAAAGAGTGATAATTTGATTTCCTCATTACCTGCTATAATTCCTTTAATGTTGTTTTCTTCTCTTACTGCCAAAGCTAACATTTCTAATACAATATTAAATAGTAATAGTGACAGTGGGCAGCCTTGTTTCACTCCTGATATTACTGGGAATGGTTCTAGTTTGTCTCCATTACATATGATGCTTGCTGATGGTTTTAAGTAGATACTGCTAATCATTTTAAGGAAAAGCCCATTTATTCCTATATTCTCTAGTGTTTTTAATAGGAATGGGTGTTGGATTTTATCAAAAGCTTTTTTTTGCATCTATTGAGATAATCATATGATTTTTGTTAGTTTGGCCATTAATATAATTGATTATGCTGATAGTTCTCCTAATGTTGAACCAGCCCTGCATTCCTGGTATAAATCCTAGTTGGTCATAGTGTACTATTCTGGGGATGACTTTCTGTAATCTCATTGCTAATATCTTATTTAAAGTTTTTGCATCAATATTTATTAGGGAAATTGGTCCATAGTTTTCTTTCTCTGTTTTCTTCCTACCTGGTTTAGCTATCAGCATCATATCTGCATGATAGAAGGAATTTAGTAGTACACCTTCTTCCCCTAATTTTTTTCAAATAGTTTATATAGTATTGAAATTAATTGATCTTTCATTGTACATGGCAGCAACAGTACTATATGAGGATCAGTTCTAATGGACATGAGTCTCTTCAACAATGAAATGCTTCAAACCAATTACAATTGTTCAGTGAAGAAGGTCATGTACACCCAGAGAGAGGGATGTGAAATGTGGACTACAACATAACATTTTCATGTTCTCTATTGATGTTTGCTTGCATTGTATTTCCTTTATTGGATTATTCTCTCTTATAGATACGATTTCTCCTGAACAAAAACTGATGTGTGGCAATAACTATACACATATTCGATTTAAGTATTCTAACATAATTATCATGTAGTGGATATCCTGCTATCTAGGGGAGGGGTGGGGAGTAGGGGGGAAAATTTGTAACAGAAACCTTTGTAAGGGTTAATGTTTAGGAATTACCCATACATATGTTTTACAAATAAAAAGTATTAATAATAAAAAAAATTTAAAAAAGAAAGAAATTAATTGATCTTTGAATGTTTTGTAGAATTTACATGTAAATCCATTTTGCCCTAAAGATTTTTTCTTAGGGAGTTGGTTAATAGTTTTTTCTATTTATTTTTCTAATATGGGCTATTTAAATAATTTATTTCCTCTTCTGTTAATCTGGGCAATCTATATTTTTGTAGATATTCCTCCATTTCATTTAGATTATCAAATTTGCTGGCATAAAGTTGGGCAAAGGAACTCCTAATTATTACTCTAATTTCCTTTTCATTGGAGGAAAGTTCTCCTTTATCATTTTTGAGACTAACAATTTGATTTTCCTCTTTCCTTTTTCTAATCAAATTAACTAAAGGCTTATCTATTTTGTTGTTTTTTTTTCATAAATCCAACTCAGTTTTATTTATTAATTCAATAGTTTTATTTTCAATTTTATTAATCTCCCCTTTTATTTTCAGAATTTCCAGTTTGGTATTTAATTGAGGGTTTTTAATTTGCTCTTTTTTTGTTGTTGTTGTTTAGATCTAACTTTATTTGTGTGAAAAGTGTTTGGTAATTGTATTCATATAGTTTCTGGCTTTGTCGTGGCAGGTAGACACCCAAATATTTTATATTGTCTATAGGGATTTTAAATGGGATTCCTCTTTCTATCTCTTGCTGCTGGACTTTATTGGCAACATATAGAAATGCCAATGATTTATATGGGTTTATTTTATATCCTCTTAATTGTTTCGAGTAGTAGTTGATTCTCTAAGTATACCATCATACCATCTGCAACGAGTGGCATAAATTATCTCTTCTTGATCTATTTCCAGAAGTTTTTTTTTCTGAGATATTTGACTTCTTTCATTCTTTTGCTTTTTTATTGTTTCTTGATGTTTTATGAATCATTAGTTTTCACTTACTCAATTCTAATTTTTAAGGAATTATTTTCTTCAGTGAGATATTGTACCTCTTTTTCCATTAGACCAATTCTGCTATTTAAGGAGTTATTTTCTTCAGTAATTAAAAAATATATATTTTTTCCATTTCACCAATTCTGCTTTTTAAAGAGTTCTCTTCAATGGATTTCTGTGCCTCTTTTTCCAAGCTGTTGATTTTTTTTTCATAATTCCCTTGCATCACTTTCATTTCTATTCCCAAATTTTCTTCTGCCTTTCTTATTTGATTTTTAAAATACCTTTTGAACTTTTCCAAGACCGAGATCAATTCACATTCTATTTTGTGGTTTTGAATGTAGCTGCTTTGATTTTGATGTTTCCTTCCAAGCTTCTGTTCTTATCTTCCTTATCACCATAGTGACAATCTTTGGTCAGATTGTTCTTTTCTTATTTACCTGTTTTTCGAGCCTCTTTCTTAACTTTCAACTTTATGTTTCAACTCTCCTCCTGGAGATAACACTGTCCCAAGCATTAGGTTTTTCATGCTGTTGTTATCAGAGCTAGTTCTGGAAACCTATGAGTTTTCAATTCTTTCAAGCTGGTATAATTTAAGGACAGGTGTGGTTACTTTTTTCCTGGCTTGTGCTCTGGTCTCTTAAGTGACCACAAGCATTCTTTTTATTTATTTATTTTAAATTTTATTTGCATAACATATGTGTGGGTAATTCTTCAACATTAACCCTTATATAGCTTTCTGTTACAATTTTTCCCCCCAACTCCCCACCCCTCCCCTAGATGGCAGGATATCCACTACATGTGGATTAGGAGGGAAGATTAGGAGGGAAGCAATAAATTGGGAAATTATCTTTACATTTAAGGGTTCTGATAAAGGTCTCATCTCTAAAATATATAGAGAATTGTCTCATATTTATAAAAATTCAAGCCATTCTCCAATCAATAAATGGTCAAAGGATATGAACAGACAATTTTCAGAGGATGAAATTTGTTCTTTTTCTAGTTTTTTTAATTGTAAGCCCAATTCATTGATCTTCTCTTCCTCTATTTTATGCAAGTAAGCATCTAGAGATATAAAATTACCCCTTATAACTGCTTTGGCCATATCCCACAAATTTTGGTATGTTGTCTCATTATTGACATTGTCTTGGATGAAATTATTGTGTCTATGATTTGTTCTTTCACCCATTCATTCTTTAAAATTCCATTATTTAATTTCCAGTTAATTTTTGGTCTATTTTCTCCTGGCCTTATATTACATGTGAGTTTTATTGCATCATTACCTGAAAAGAATGCATTTACTGTATCTGCTTTTCTGCATTTGATTTTGAGGGTTTTGTGCCCTAACACGTTATCAATTCTTGTATAAGTTCCATGAACCCTTGAGAAAAAAATAAACTCCCTTCTATCGCCATTAAATTTCCTCCAAAGAGCTACAATACCTAACTTTACTAACATTTTGTTTACCTCCCTAACTTCTTTCTTGTTTATTTTGTGATTTCATTTATCTAATTCTGAGAGAGCAAGGTTGAGATCCCCCACTAGTATAGTTTTGCTGTCTATTTCTCCTTGTATCTCTGTTAGTTTCTCCTCTAGGAATTTGGATGCTATACCACTTGGTGCATATATATTTATATTGATACCACTTCATTATCTGTGGTGCTCTTTAGTAACATATAATTTCCTTTGTTATCTCTTTTAATTAGGTCCATTTTTGCTTTTACTTCATCTGAGATAAGTATTGCTACCCCTGCTTTTTTTTGTTCACCTGAAGCATAAAAGATTCTCCTCCATTCCTTTACCTTCACTCTGTATGTATCTCCATGTTTTAGATGTATTTCTTGTAAACAAAATATTATTGGATTCTGGCTTTTAATCCAGTCTGCTATCCACTTTCGTTTTATGGGAGAGTTCATCCCATTCACTTTCACAGTTAAAATAATTAAATCTGTATTTCCTGCCATTTTATTTACCCAAAGTTATGTTTTTCTCTTTCCTTTCCCCTTTCTCCCTTCCCCCCCTCTCCAGTATTTTGTTTTTGATGACCACCTCCCTCTAACAGTGCTCCCCCCTTTGGAGCCCCTCCCTGTTTTTTGCACCTTTCCCCTAAATTTTATATTTTCCCTTTTATTAGTCTATCCCTTTCTTTTGCTACCTTCCCTCCTACTTCCTTATAAGGAGGGACAAGTTTTTCTGTGAAACCATATGTGTCTGATATACTCTTTTAGAGCTCAAACTGATGAGAGTAAGACTCACACAATGCTCATAGCCCTCCCTTCTTTCCCTCAATTATATGAGATTTCCTATGCCTCTTCATGAGATTTTACCTTATTTTTATCTCCTTTTTAAAAATTTATTTTTCCTCCTTGCCCCTCTTTTTCCAGTATGATAGCCCTTAAGCTCTAATTTCTTTTCCAGTATTATCAAAGTAAAGTCAAATTATACCCCCAAACTTTAAGTATCCCCATAGTAGAAATATCGTTCTCAAGAGTTCTTTCCTTTTTACCTTTTTATGCTTCTCTTGAGTTCTGTGTTTGGAGGTCAAATTTTTTGTTCAGACCTTGTCTTTTCATTAGAAATAGGTGAAATTCTCCTGTATCATTGAATGACCATCTTCTTCCCTGGAAGATAATGCTCATTCTAGCTGGAAAACTTATTCTTGGCTGTAATCCAAGTTCTTTTGCCTTTTGGAACATCTGATTCCAGGACCTTCAATCCTTTAATGTGGAAGCTGACACATCGTGTGATTCTAATTACATTTCCTCAGTATTTGAATTGCTTCTTTCTAGCTGCTAGCAACATCTTTTCCTTGTTGTGTTAGTCCTGAAATTTAGCCACGATTTTCCTTAGGGTTTTAATTTTGGGGTCTCTTTCAGGAGGTGATCGGTGAATTCTTTCAATGGCGATTTTGCCTTCTGATTCTAAAACATCAGGGCAGTTTTCTTTCATGATTTCTTGGAAGATAGCGTCTAGGTTCTTTTTTCTTTATCATGGCTTTTAGGGAGTCAAATAATCCTTATACTGTCTCTCCTAGATCTGTTTTCCAAGTCAGTTGTTTTTCCTAGGAGATATGTCGTATTTTCTTCTATTTTTTTCCATATTTTTTATTTTTGTTTAACTGATTCTTGAAGTCTGATTGAGGTATTCACTTCTATTTTTTTCAATTTTAAGTTTTAAATTATTATTTTCTTCAGTTATCTTTTTTTAGCTCTTTTTGTACCTGGCCAAATGAATTTTTTGGTTCATTGCATTCTTTTTTCCATTTCGCCAATTTTGTTTTTCAGTGAGTTGTTGTCTTTTTCCATTTCACCAATTTTGTTTTTCAGTGAGTTGGTGTCTTTTTCATATCTCTTTTGCAGGGCATTGTATCCTTCTTGCATTGATCTCAATTCATTTCCCCATTTTTCTTCTAACTCTCTTTTGAGATTCCTTATGCAATCTTCCAGGAAAGCCTTGTAAAATGCTCATGTCTCCCTTTGTGGCTTCCTCTGGCATTGCTTTCCCTTTAGGAACCTCGGAATCTGAGGTCTTCCCTTCTTTCTCTCCATAAAAGCTGTCTATGATGAGAGCTCTCTTCTGTTTCTTAGTCATTTTTAGAGCTTGAGGTCTGATTAAAGCAGGGGACCCACAGCTGTTTCAATTTGCCCTGGGGCAGTTCGCTTGGTTGACTTCCCGTGCGGGGCTGGTCGGGCCAAGTCTGCACTCTCAGTTGTTCTCAACCCACCCTTTACCAAAGGCAGATCTGCCAAAGCACCTGCCCGCAAGCAGACCAAAGTGGCCCAAGTGTTTCTCAGAGACTTCCTGGGTGCCTAGAATGTCACAGCTAAGGTCTCCCACCTCAGCTGTGCACTGACGCCTAAGCGCAGCAAGAGGCCAGATCCCCTGCCTGTCTGAAACAGACCTGGTCTGGAGTTCTTCCAAGGTAATTTTTGATGGAAATGTGTTGTACTCCAAGTGTTTGAGGGAGCCCTCACTCCAGAACCAGTTCAGAGGCTTAATTTGTTCTGAGTCTGAGGGAAGATCAAAGGAGCACTCCTCCATCTTGGCTCTGCCCCCATTTTTTGAAGTTTTTACAAGCATTTCTAAGAAGCCTCTTTGGGCTTGAGACCAATTTATCTCACTCTGAGATTTCTTGTGTAGAAATTCTGTCCTCACCTGAGATTATGTTTTGTTCTGTCCTGTCACCCTAGTAGCTTTCTGTAGTAAATGTTCTTTTATATTATTTGCTCATTTTATTTCCTTTTCCTTTGTTATTTCCTCTTTTTTACTTTAAAGGAGGACTCTGCTCCTGGGGTAAAGGGCACACAGTCCCAAGCTTCCTGGGAAGCTCTGAGCCTTGGCTTTCAGCTCAGAGGCCCCTTGTATTTTCTAGATGGTACTTTGATCTATTCTGTTCAGGAAACTGCCTGGTCTCCCAGAGTTTGCCTTCTGGGCTGGGACTAGAAGCTGCCCTACTGATTTGCTCCTCTACTGAATCAGGACTGAAGGTCTTAGTTGCTGATTTGCTATGTTTAAGACCCTCTCACTGCCTTTCCCATACTCCATCTGAGCTAGTCTGAACACCCTTTTCACCCTAATGAGTCTGACCTTTCTTGAAGTTTTTTCATTCTATCTTGAGCTGAAGAGTGGTTTCATTTCACTAGGCTCTGTTCATAGGCTTGGTTTCATGTAGTTTTCAAGGGAAAGGGGGAGAGTTGGAGCAGATTCCTCACTTTATCATTTTTGAAAACTTCAAAAACAAACATATTTTTGAGTTGGTAGTGCTTATTAACTCATTACTTTGACATTTCATTTTTATGATGTAACCCTTTAAGATACTCTATCACTGTCTTATCCATTTCTCCAACCTCTGATAATGTGATAGCTTTGCTCCTTGCCAACATCAACCCATCTCTGAGTACATATGATCTCCTCTCTTCCCATCTTTCCTGTTACATTGCCCTTTCAATCATCTCCATTTTCTTTTTTATATATTTCCAATCTATCCTTTAGAATTTGTTAGTTTCCTTTTGTTTTGAAACATGCTTATCCATCTTTAAACACCCTCATTATATTAGGACCTCAGATAATAGCACATATTTGTTTTGTTTTGTTTTTCATTTTCTCAATTCAAAGCCTGCCTTGATTTATAGCATCTAAAAGACTATGTGATGCAATGGTACAAGTATTAATAACTTAGGGTCCTATCCAAGATTGATAAGCCTTCTATAATTATTTTGGTGATTGTTAGGCATAAAAGCCATACTATTTGACATATTTATGCAATGTATTTACACACATATACACATGTCTGTGAATGTGTTCTTCCCTAGGCATTTCATAGTTTTATTAAGTCATTATTTTAAGATTTAAGAGGTTTATTCATTTTTTCCCTTGACTTTATGTCACTTAACATTTTAATGAAAAAAAATCAAATATTAGTTAGCATTAATTTCAAATATAGAAAACTATTTGGAACAGTGAATAGACCACTGGGAATAGATTCAGGAATAGCTGAGTTCAAATTTGACCTCAAACACTTACTAGCTGTGTAACCCTAAGCAAATCACTTAACTTCTATCTGCAACATTTCCTTCATCTCTAAAATGGGGATAAAAATAGAACCTACTTCTGTGGGTTATTGTAAGGATATAATGACATAACATTCATAAAAATTTTTATAAATTTTAAGGTAATATTTAAATGCTAGTTTTTATTATCCAGTATGAAAGGCTCACAAAATTAGGATTAGGTAAAACACTAGATGAAAGAATCAGAAAGCTAAAAGATATTTAATAGATAAGAAAAATAGGCTGATTTATTAATGTAATAGTTAATATTAAGTGAAAAGTCCTACATGGATTCAAAAATGAATTTCATAAGAATATGGTTAACAAGACTAGATAACTTTATGGGAAAATCATTTTTGGTGGATTTTAGTGGACTTCAGGTTCAGTAGAATTCAACAGTGCAATATAATAACTGAAAAACTAATGTTATCTTAAGTTGCATTAAGGGAGACATATTATCCCCAGTGAGTGAAGTAATAATTCACATGTATTCTTCCTTGGTCAAATCATGTCTGGAACATTACACGATTTCTGAGCACCATATTTTTAGGAAGAACACTGACAAGATTTAATACATCCAGAGGAGGGCAGACAGAATGAAGACAAAACTAGTGACTACATCACAGAAACATTATTTGAAAAAATTGAAAACCATGAGGGAGAGAGGATATGCTAGTTATAGTTTGATTATTTAAAGAGCTGTCAATTGCAAGAATGATTATTTTTTTCTATTTGTACCAAGTGGGGAAAACTAGAAATAATGGTCATAAGTTGCATATTTTTGCTTAGTAGTAGGGGAAAAAACTTCCTAGAAATTAGAAGTGTTAAAACTTTGGGTGATCGGGGCAGCTAGGTGGCACAGTGGCTAGAGCACCAGCCCTAAAGTCAGGAAGACCTGATTTCAAATCTGGTCTCAGACACTTAACATTTCCTAGGTGTGTGACCCTGGGCAAGTCACTTACCCCCAATTTCCTCAGGAAAAAAAAATTGGGTGAGCTACTTCTTGAGGTAGCACTTTCACTATTTTTCAATAAATGAATTCAATCAAAGGTTACATGGTCACTTATTCGAGATGTTATCAAAAGAATTGTGCTTCAGGTGAGGTTTGTACTATATAGCCTCTGTGGCCCCTTGTAGCTCTAAGATACTGTGATATTAAAGATCAATTCACTGTGATTCTTATTGTGAGCTCAATATTGATTTTGAATCAGACTTTAAAAAAAAAATTCTCTCCTCTTTCTCCTTTGATTTCCTTTAGTTTCCCATTATAGATATTTGTTTGGACAATTATTATTTGTAGATGCCTTTGCAGATGAAAAGTGTTAAAAGGGAGATTAAAATATTAAAGTTCAAGATTTAGACAAAATAGTTCATTCATAATTGGGAAAATCTGCTAATTATTTAAATTTGACTTAATATCATTAAGCAACTGACAGATATGTAAATTTCCCTTGTTTCAAGGTGCAGTGAATTTTTTTGGTTGTAAAAAATAGACAGACCAAAAGATTTCCTTATGTTGGAAAGAGTCCTGCATATTAATTAGATTGTACCAAAATAAAAAATGAGAACAATTGCCATAATTTTACGTGATTTCAATTAACTCAATCATTAACAATTCACCATCTTCAGAAGACTTCAAATTTACTGATCCTAAAAGAGATCTTAATAAGCTTCCTGTGATAATACTTTACAATTTGTTCATTTATGTTTCTGATAATACTATTATAAATTCAGCATTATAATATTTGATGATAAACAAGCATATTTTTACACCAGAAGACAATTCTGTCTTATTATTAAATCACTATTCTGAATTCTACATTTTTAAAAGGAAATGAGAGAGTACTTACTAGAAGCACACATAATACCAACTCAAACCCAACATAAGAAATTTATATAAACTAGATGCTAAAAAATTTCCTCCTACTCATTCCACCCTCCATCTAAATTTTTATGGGGCTATTATTTTAAGAATTACCATAACTTTTGTAAAGTTTCTTGAGGTGTATGTAGAAATCAAAAACATTTTCAAAATAACTGCTTGAGTATAACAAAGAACTTCACTGGTTTGTATCTAAGCAAGGAAATCTCTATAATCAGTAAATACTTATTGCTACAAAAATTATGTGTGTAGTTCAGGTAGAATAAGTCAAAAATGATTTATTGATAGGTATAACTAAGCACAGAGAGGATATAGACAAATGGACAATGATTTCACCAGTTCAGGCCTCCTTTTCTCTGATCACCCTATTGGCCAGCATGTAGGAAAATAAGCTGAGGAGCAATAACATTTCCTCCTGTGGGACAGCATAGAGTTCTGCAGATCTGGATTTGTATAAGGTTTTCAGAGAGAGAGAAAGGGAGAGAGAGAGAAAACTTTTTCTTGCCAAAGAACAAAAAATTTGCCATGAAGATTTGCCTATTCTAATTTTCATACTAAAAGAAACACAGGAAACACACAGAATGGAGGACGTAGAATTATACTTGTGCTTATTCTTAAGGAAGAGTTTCAGCAACTATTTCTATCTAGAGTATTCTTAAACCTTAAACTTATCAGCTTTGTGTAATAACTATCAGAAGTAGAAGATTGGAGTCTTAGACCTCTCTGGACGTTTGTTTATTTGAATCTTGCATAATAAAGATTCACTAGTGCCACTATTGTTTGTATATGGGATTGTTCTATCTTCAAAATAATAAATGATGGGTATCTTGAATATAAAAATTAATTTTAATTGAATTTTCATGTAATTTTTGCATGACCAGTTGTTGAAATGAAATATTGTTTTGTGTTCATTATTCTACCATTGACATATCTAGTAGAATCTACTCTAATCTGGTGTTTCATTCTTTTCATTTCTCAGAATCCAGAAATTTTGGTAACTTAAATCACTAATACTCAATACTGAAATATGCATACCATCTATAACAAACTTTTGAGGCACTGAACATACAAGCCTGGGAAGGTTACCAAAAACAGGGAGAGCTTTTCTTGATTAGTTTTTATAGGATGTGGGGAATGGAGATATAGCTTTAGATATTGGTAGTAAAGCAAGGGAAAGATAATAGAGTCTTATCATTATGGCTATAAAAGCAACAGCTAGCAGAAATATGCATTGTGACCCATCTAACAAAGAGATCTTATGGTCAGATGTGAGCAAGTATGAGAGAGTACAGGGTTGTCCTTGAAATAATGTGTGATTCCTGATTTACTATTTATAATGTAAACTTCTTATATCAATTCACAAGGAATATTTCTAGAAGAAAGTGAATCATTAAAAGAATTTAAAGTACTCTAATACAGAACATTTTCAGAAAGCTATAAAGTTCAAAGTGTAACTGAGCCAAATATGTTCATTGGAATAAGTTTTAGTTAATCCCAATGCTCCACAAATCTCAGAATTGTCTTTAACTTTAGGTAAAAAAACAGAATTCCATTATAGGTGAATAAAGTTGCTGAGGAAAGAAGAAGTCAATTACAATTCTCATCTAAAATTCAGCCTAGCATAGGTGAATTGGCCACAAATTTCACACTCCTAAAAGCATTTGGGATTGTATGCTCCCAAGAGAGCTCTTTTGCAAAACTCAGAAGTGCTAATTACTTAAAAGAAAAAAAAAGTTGTAGTGGTTTTATACTGTCTATTTTCTAAAAGAATGGCATTCTTAAATAATGCTGAGTAGTTTTAGTGTGATCATTCTATCATCAAACAATTTCAACAACTCGGCTTCATAAGCAACTAAGAAACTAGGATAATTTGAGTCAGCCTTGCCCAGCCAGCAGTTTGATATTGTCCAAGAAACTCAGTCAAGGTAGTTTAGTCCTGTAGTTTATCCAGAGTAGGTAAGAAGTTAGTGAGGAGGTGAGTTAGTGGGCCTTGAACTCATCCATCTCAGATTATTATACAGGGCTCAAGAGTAAAGCAATTCATACCACTTCAGCCTAGGAAATTTGGGCATAAAAGAATTCCAGTGTCTTCTATACCCCATGTGGAAATCATTACAGAATATTTTTTTTTTGCTATCATCCTCTTTTTTCTCTGTATCTTGCACTCCATTTCCCCACACATTTGGAATACTTTGCCTTTCACTTCTGTCTCTTAGTTGCCCTGGCTTCCCTCAAGAGTTCATTTCAATCTCACTTAATCTAGGTTCATCAAAAACTAATGCCTTTTTCTCTTACTGTCCTTTCTCCTCTTTCTATATCTTTTACATACCAAATTGTTTACATGTTTTCTTCTCCGTAGAATGTAAGCTCTCTGAGAGAAAAAAATGAATTTGTGCACCTATATTTTCAGTTCTCAGAACAATGTCTTGTACATAAGTATATAATGTTTGTTGACTCACCAGTAACAAAAGTAAAAAAAAAAAGAGTAGGTAGAAGTGTTTAAGGAGGAAAAAATCCACTCATAATGCTCACTACAAATCTAAAGTCACTGCTGCAGAACTCTGTCAAAACCTTAATCAAAGTAAATTAAAATTTACTATAATGTAACTGATTATTGTAAAACCTCAGTTAAAAAACCCTACATTTTACATTCCTGAAGTTCTATTCAAGTTGTGAGAAATTTACACATTCCACTCTTAGGAATGTATTTCTCATTACTCCAAAACTGTCTATTCCACAGTAATGAAAACATTTGGTCAGAGTAAATGAATAAACATGATTGCAGAATTTGTTTTACCCCAGTTTCCAAATACATTTTGAGATGTTCATTTTGGGGGCAGCTAGGTGGTGCAGTGGATAGAGCAACAGTCCTGAAGTCAGGAGGACCTGAGTTCAAATTTGGTCTCAGATACTTAACATGCCTTAGCTGTGTGACCCTGGGCAAGTCACTTAACCTCAATTGCCTCAGCAAAAAAAAAAAAAAAGCTCATTTTTGCCCCTTTGAGCTATTCTTTGTAGTATCACTCCTCATAATGATTCACTTTCAGGAAAAAAAAAATTAGACAAAAGCCTCCTGTTTAGTTAATAGGAACTCACCTTTTTCCCTCTGCTTCCTTATTTACTGTCATCTCTACTTTTGGACAAACTGATGGAAGGAAAAAAAATCATTTAGGCTTTAACTCTTGAACCTTATTAAGGAGTTTGCCTTTGTCTCTTGCTTTTATTTGGTCAGCCGACCCCAAAATATGTAGGACCATTCTCAAGCAAATAAGAATTTTGATCTGCCAGAACATACAGCTTACAATTACAACTTCAAGTCCAAAACAGAAGTCATGGTTTGTGCTAATCTATACTGGGACAGCCCCATCTGGCATGCAGAACTGATAAAATTGGGACCTTTGATTGTGATTCAATCTGGCATAGACATAGCCTAACACAGAGTGAAACATGCATCAGAGCAAGGAAGGACATTTCAAATTGGTGATTTATTATCCACAGCTGCCCACCACTTTGCAGCAAGGAAATTGATTTCCCAGGTCAATTTAAAATAAAAAAAAAATCTCTCAAAATGATAATTGGATGATATCTAGTTAAGCTGTGAGACAATGATTGTGTCAAGTAGAAAGGCAGAATAAAGAGAATGGCCATTTTATTTATGACCATAATATACAGCTAACTGAGGAAGGGCACATCCAAACAAATATGTCTAGTTTATAACATAGATCTACAAGATTCTAAACTTGGAGGACTGCATTCACTAGCAAAACCTTTGAAGGTTATTGGACAGCATATGTCAAGGTCTAGATTAGCAGAGGATGATCATATTGATGAAATTACAATTGAGCTCAGCCCCATTGGGAAGTTTTCCAACGAGGTAATGCAAACTTGAAAAAATAACTCTGCAAGCCATGTAACATATGCTATTGTCAGGTACTTTTTGATATTGTAAGAGAATGTAACAAAGAAATTTATTGCAAACTATGAATAGCAGCTCTACATCAATGCATTGCCAAGTTGAAACTTAACTCAAGGAAGACATATTTCAAAAACTCATGGTAGGTTTTGTTGTCAGAAAATGAAAGAGAACAGTGTTGATAGAATGATTTCCAGGCTTTGAGATAACTATGCAGAGAGAGCTGATGATGCATGTATTATAACAGAAGAGAAGGCAATGTAACTTTGGCAGATATTCTGGCTGTAGACACTGACCATCTGTTCATCACAGATCTCCAAAAGATCATCATGTCTTGTGATGAATAGACATGAAGTTTTCAGTACTCTGGCAAACCAAACACTGAAAGATATTTAGTGATCAGAAAACTGAGTGTTCTAGTTCTCCAAGATGCATTGCTATTCTCTGTGCATGATTTAATCTTGTTCATGTGTTTCCCTCATGTTAATAGCAATAACAATCACTGATATCTATATAGTGTTTTGTCAGTTACAAAGTACTTTCACATACACTTTCTCATATAGGCCTTGACTATTGTATCATATGTATTTAATTTATTCCACTGATCTACCACTCTACTTAGCCAGTACCAAATGGTTTTGATGATTGTGAATCCCTTTGGCCCTGGAGACTTTTTCTTAGGGAGTTCATTAATGGCATATTCAATTTATTTTTCCAAAATGATACTTTTTAAGTAATTAACTTATTCTTTCTAGTATCACTCCTCAGAATGATTCACTTTCAGAAAAAAAAAATTACTCTTCTGTTAATTAAGGTAATTTATATATTTTTAAACATTCATCCTTTTGTGTTAAGTTGCCAGACTTGCTGCCATACAGTTGGGCAAAATAGCTCCTAATTATTGCTTTACCATTGGTGGTAAGTTCACCCTTTTAAATTTTGATGCTGGCAATTTGTTTTTTCTTTCTTTTTTCTAATCAAATTAAGCAAAAGTTGATCAGTTTTGTTGTTTTTTTCATAAACCAATTCTTAGTTTTATTTATTAGTACAATAGTTTCCTTAGTTGCAATTTTATTAATCTCTCCTTTCAAATTTCAAAATTTTTAATTTGGTTTTCCATTGGCGGATTTTATTTTATTATTTTTCTAGCTTTTTCCATTGCATACCTAATTCATTGATTTCTTCTTTCTCTATTTTATTCATGTAGTTTTTCAGAGATATAAAATTTCCTCCACGAACTGTTTAAGCTGCATACAATAGGTGTTGTCATGTTGTCTCATTATTGCTATTTTCTTGGATGAAATTGTGGATGATTCCTGTGATTTACTGTTTGACCCACTCACTTTTTAAAAATAGATTACTTAATTTCCAATTGCTTTTTAGTCTACCTTTATCTGGCACTTTGATAAAATTTTTATTGCATTGTCGTCTGACAAGGAAGCATATACTATTTCTACCTTTCTGCATTCTGTTATAAGGTTTTTATGCGCTAATATATGATCAATTTCTGTGTAGGTTCCATGTACTGCTGAAAAAAAAAAAAAAAGGTTTATTCCTTTCTATCCCTA
This sequence comes from Myrmecobius fasciatus, assembly GCA_023553655.1. Lineage (NCBI taxonomy): Eukaryota > Metazoa > Chordata > Mammalia > Dasyuromorphia > Myrmecobiidae > Myrmecobius > Myrmecobius fasciatus. The sequence continues at coordinate 21,233 of JAJPUD010009791.1, read as the reverse complement.
TTTAATTTTCTCCAGAGCTGTATCACATTTTGGTTTCTAGAATCCTATTAACCTCCCTAGTTTCTTTCTTGTTTATTTATGGTTAGATTTATCTTATTCTGAAAGGGTAAGATTGAGGTTACCCACTAGAATAGTTTTGCTGTCTATTTCTTCCCATAATGGCTTAAAATGATCCCTAGTAATTTGTCTGCTCTACCACTTGGTGCATATACATTTAGCATCATCACTACTTCATTGTTAATATTTTGTTTTATCAAGATGCACTTTCCTTCCTTATCTCTTTTAATTAGATCTATTTTTACCTTGTTTTATTTAAGATCAGAATTGCTACCCCTGCTTTTTTTTTTAACTTCAGCTGAAGCATTATAAATTCCATTACACTCTTTATCTTTACTTTTTATGTGTCTCTCTGTGTCAAATGTGTTGCTTGTAAATAACATATTATAGGATTCATATTTTTGATCCACTGTGCCATTTTCTTGTTTTATGGGACAATTCGTCCCATTCATATTCATAGTTATGATTATCTGCTTTGTATTTTCCTCCATCCTATTTTTTCCCAGTATATGCTTTTTTTCTCTCTTTCTACCCTGTCCTTAAGGGTTTTTTTCTCACCCCACCCATTACCTTATCTCCTATCAATCCTCCCCCTTCTCTTAGTAGGGTTTTTTACCCACCCCACCCATAACCTTATCTCATCTTTCCCCAACTCTCTTCTCACCTTTTTTTCCCTAGTGTTTCTGCCTTCCTTCTATCCTGCCCCTCCCTTTTCTTTCCTCTTTCTCATCCTGCTTCTTTATAAGTTTAGATAAATTTCTATACCTAACTGAATGATTAAATTATTTCCTCTTAGAGTCAAAAGTGATGAGTCCAAGTTTCAGATAATGCTCATCCTCCTCCTTTCTTTCCTTGGATTGTAATCTGTCTTTTATTCCTTTTCATGTGTTCTAATTTAATAAATGATTGAAAGTCTCTTACTTCATTGAAAATCCATTGTCTCCCCTGAAAGATGATGCTGAGTCTCACTTGGTTTGTTAATTCTGGGTTGGAACCCTGGGTCCTTTGCCTTCCAGCATATGGTATTCCATGCCTTCTGATACTTTGTTGTAGAAGCTTCCAGATCCTGGTTAGTCCTGACTGTTGCTCCTTGATATTTGAATTGTTTTTGTCTGGCAGCAGGTGGTATTTTTTCCTTGTGATTGTAGTGTTGGAATTTTGCAACAATGTTCCTTAGAGTTTTCCTTGTGGGCTCTCTTTCCAAAGGTGATTGATGGATTCTTTCAGTGAGTATTTCCTGCTCTGTTTCTAGAATATTGGGGTAGTTTTCCTTGATCTTTTGAAGAATGCTATTCAGGCTCTTTTTTATTTTTACTTTATTTTTGGTCATGGATTTCAGTTAGAACAATAATTTTTAAGCTGTCTCTTCTGGACGTATTTTCCAGGGCAGCTATTTTTTTCAATGAGGTATTTCACATTTCCTTCCATTTTTTTTTTTCATTCTTTTTAGCTTCTTTGGCTGATTCTTGCTTTCTTATCGAGTAATTAACTTCCATTTGCCACATTCTAGTTTTCACCATGTGATTTTCTTCAGTTAGCTTTTGTAACTCTTTTTCCATTTGGTTAATTCTACTTTTGAAGGCGTTGTTTTCTTCATTTTTTTTTCCTTCCTTTTCCAAGCTGTTTACTCTCTCAACATTCCTCTCATTTCTTTTCTAATTTTTTGTCTACTTCTCTTATTTTATCCACAGTATTTTGCTCAAATACCTTCTCCCCCTACATCCAATAGCATATTTTGCAGAATGACTGTATAAGAGAAGGATAGGAAAAAAAGAGTTTTTCTTTGCATTCTTATGGGAACAGAAGTATTAACTTCCACCTTTGTCCATCTAAATGAATTGACCTGCTACATCATTATTTTAAGAAAATTAGGGAAGCAATAAAAATATTTGCATAGCTCTCATTTCTTCTTTGGAACTTCTTAGATAAGGAACAAACATTTTGGGAGTAAAAGAAGCCAGGGGAAAGTCTATTTATACAGTAGATATTTTCTCTTCAATCAGATATTAGAGAACGTTTTTTTCCCCTTTCTAATCAAAAGATCATTTGCCACTCTTCTCTGAACTCTTCAATTACTCTTTCAAAATAGGTTCTGTACTTTGGATTTTTTTTTTGGCATAAAGAAGTCCAGTGTAAGGAAATTCTGTCTACCAATGTATGTCAGTATTTTCTTTGTAACTAATGTATTTAGGGTTACCTGGATTGTTGTGATTGTTATTTGTTCTTTGTTCTCATAGAGGACCATGACATCAAGGAGATAATGTCATGACATGCAAGTGAGTTGGATATATATAAGAGTAGGTTGTGCAAAGTCATTAATTTAACTTTTTTCATCCAGAGTCATGTGGATCCAGTGGTAAAATATAGGTCAGGTCCACTGGAGATGGTCCTGAATGCAATGGAAGACCTTGAACTTCTTAAGCTAAGGTCTTAATAGGCCTTAATTTAACTAAGGCAATACCTATTTATTAAGAGAAGGCAAGGATTGAGACAAATAATGACCTCTTTTACCTAGTCAAAAAAAATTCAATTTGGGAGGGAAAAACCCTCAGCATTTCTTGTTATAATAAAAACAATTGCTATTTACATTCGAATCTGAATGAATCAGGACACACACACACACACACACACACACACACAAACTGGTTGGGGTTTGGTCTGAAAACAATAATATATATTGCATGAGTAATGCTTGAGATTTTTCTTCATACACAGTATGACCATTTCTCATTCCCATACCTTTTCTTTAAAAAAAACCAATTTTATTTTTAATTTATGGAATAAAACAAATATTTCCATAACATATTATAATCTAAAAAGATGGTTGCACATGAAACTGCAAATCTATTATGAATAGCTTGCTATTCCTTTTAAGTGTATAATAAATTATCATGTAAATTTATTTTTCTCCTTTTTTCTTTCCTCCACTCACTCAATTTTAGACGGAAATAGGTATATATAACATGTGTGTAAGGATATGTATGGGAGGGTGGGGGTGTAAAATTATTCTATGCATTTTCTAATAATCAATTATTTCTCTAAATGCAAATATCATCTCTATTCCTAAGTCCCTCATTATTATTTTGGGTATTTATAATAGCAAAAAAATAACAACGACTCAGTCATTTTAAAAACTATATTGCTGCTGCTACATACAATGTTCTCTTGATTCTGCTCATATTTTTTGTAAGATTATTGAGCTCATCATTTTTATAACATAGGGAAGAATGTATAAAAATGTATTCCATCTCAATCATGTACCACAACTTATTCAACCATTTCCCAATTGATAAGCATTTTTGCCATTTCAGGGGGGTTTTGCTACCACAAAGAGAGTTGCTGTAAATATTTTTCAATATATAGATACTTTTCCTTTTCCCCTAATCATCCATGCCTTTTTATTGGCCATCTCACATGCTTGCAATGTTGTCTTTGTTAACCACCACCACCTGCACAAAATCTTTCTTGATTCTCTAAAGTACTTGTGCTCTCACTTTAAGTGCTAAACGCAGTTGTGCATTTAGCTATTTTGTATATATTAGCTATTTTTTACTTCATATTTACTCTTCATATATCTATGCATTTTTGTTATTTCCCCAGTTTAAATATAATTTCCTGTTGAATATGGATGTTTTTTTTTACTTGTATGCCCAGAACTTAACATACAGCCTACCCATAAGTATTCAATAAATGCCTATTGATTTGTTGGTCAGTTTTCTCATTTTGATTTCTTATTAATTATTTCATCATCCCTATAGTTTCATTTTTCATTACTATACTTTTATCCCAATTCATCACAACTGCAGAAGTTAGAAAGTTTTACAGAAGAGGCAAGAAAGCCTATGATACCATAAGTACAAGGCCTTTTTTGACATTATATTATGTCAAAAAGAATAAGCATGAGGCTATCCAAAGAGAAAGCATAAAGCTAAATTTGAAACAACTGGGGTATTAAAAAAGAGTTAAAGGAAAAGAGGGTAAATCTCAAAAGAGTGTCGTTCTTCATAAGAAAGACAAGGAGAAAATTAGGTCTCTGCAGGGAAGAGAAAATATCCATGACCAACATGACAAGAAGAGAAAGAGTATTCATGATCCAGTGAAGTCTTCCTAATTTAACAATCAGGGGATTGTTAAATTCTCTTTCATCACTCCTAGCAGATACAGGAAAAATTAAACTACACATATAACAAATGTGATATAATAGGCAGTGATATAGATAATTCTCTTTTTTAGAGAAGAGGAAGGGCTCATTTGGATGCATTTGATTGGTTTCCCAATTTTGATTTCATTAGCAAGGTAGAACCAAAGGCTATAGTGTGGGCCATGATAATTTTCTATTTTGGAAGTTTCCAGAAATAGAAGGTTCTTGAATATTGAGGAGTTATGAGTGGAGATCCCAAGAAATATAGGTGTCCAGAATTGATACAACCAACATGACTCAGGTAATAAAAAAGACTATGTATCAAACCTTAATGATTTTTCATTTCCCTGAATTCCATTCCTGAAAATGTTCATTTTTGTTTGAATATTGCATATAAACACCTTAAATTCAATATTTCTGAAATTAAATCATCATGCTGAAAACTGGCTCTTCCTCTCAATGACCTGATTTTTATTGTTAGGATAATTATCCTTAAAGTTGTCCAGGTTCAAAATTTCAGAATTTTCTTTACTCTTTCTTTTCCCTCATTTTTTTGCTAATTTGTGTTGATGTTACTACATTCACACCATCTGCTGTATTTTACTCATGCTGCTCCAACCCAAAAATAGGGCTTTCTCTTTTCTTTCTTGGACAATTATAACATTTTTAAAAAATTATTTCCTTAACTTCACTATGCCACTTTGCAGGTTAAAAATTTGTGGAAATAGAATGGATAGATACTTGTGGAGATAGGATGGATACTCCTGGGGGAGTAATGGAAGTGGGTTTGGTGTTTTTATTGCTTATGGAATAAAATAATTTCCTTAGTCTTTTATTCAAGTCCCTTCATGATTTCACTCCTATATATCTTTCTTGTGTTATTTCATATATTTCCTACACTATATTCCAGCTAAATTGGGCTACTGATTCTCATCTGATTTCATATTGTCATCTCATTGCTTCAGTACATATATAGAAGCAATCTGGAATGTCTGGAATGTACTTACTAATCTCAAGGAGTTGAAATCTTTTTCCTTTGAACTTCAATTCAGGTACATTTCCTCCATTTGCACTCCCCTGATTCATTTTTTCTCCCCCAACTAAAAGGGTTATCTCTCTTTACAAATATTTCCAAAGCGGTTTGGCTAGGTTCCTTTTTTTTACCCTTATCACATATTACTTTTTGTAATACTTATTTTTGTTCATGACATATGTCTCTCAATTTATTGAAAAGTTTTTGGGAACAGTTTTATGTATTTTAACAAATGTGTTTTACTTGAATTAATAATTTCTAGCACATATTTATGTCATCTCCCAGTTCCAGACAGATTATTCTGCACTATAATTCCAGTGCATATTTCTCAAGTGAACACATGCTTTTTTTTTTCCTCTAAGGAAAATGTTTCTGCTACTTGGAATAATCTTGTTTCTCACAAATTGCTACAAACATATTCTTCCATCAAGGCCTAATGCAAACCTTGTATATTTCATAAAGTATTTCCCATTCTCTATAGCTCACAATGACATTTTTCCTCTAAATTTTTCTTCTTAATTATTTGTACCATTCATTTCACCCTTCACAATTATAGTTTTAAACTATTATTATCCTTTTCTATGCATGTGTCTCTATAATTAGATCATAATCTGATTTATAAACACTGGGATTTATATTGGCTCTTTGTATCCCCAACTGATAAGTCTAAAAGTAATATAAGCTTGCAAATTATGATGAATGTGTTAAAAAATAAAAATAGTATATATGAAATAATTAGAGTGAAATGCAAATCAGAATATACTCAGATTCAAAATTGGCTGTTTCAATTAATTAACTTTATAGGAATTAAAAGGAAGAGAAAAAAGGACGACAATAGTTCCAAAAAGCTTCAGAGAAAAAGGGACTTTAAAAATAAGTAGGATATGAATAGTCAAAAAAAGGAGAAGGGTGTTGAGATAAGATAGAAAAGCAGAAATAAGCAAGGAGTAAAAGAAACCTAGTCCAGCTGGTGGCTAAGTAGGGCTCTGGAATGGCCCAGGAAAGACATGACAGAGGTAGTTATGTGGTATATAGGAAATAGTTGTGAGAGATAGTGTGGAGGTAGAAACAACTTACTAGATCAGAAGAATGAAGGAGAGGAAAGAGTAAAGGACAACTTCAATAGTGCAAACCTGGAAAGAAATGTAATAAAAATGAGAACCAAAGGGAGGATAGATTTGATGAAAAAGAAAATACCTTCAGTTTTGGATGTATTGAGGCTGAGATGCCAATACCATCTAGGTGAATATGTACAGTAGACAGTTTAAGATATAGGACTGGAACTGAGGAGAGAAAAGTGGGCTGGGTGTATAGATTTGGTGGTAGCTGATAAAATCAGTGTGAGTAGAGAGAGAAAAAAACAAGTTCCCAGAAAGAGTGTAGGAATTCATTCACATACCATGAATAAAGTGAATGAGAATCAAGCAAAACATATAAAGAAAGACTGGTATCAAAACAATCCTTTGGGCAATACGATTTTACTCATTTTACAGATCAAGAAACTGGAACTGACACAGCTAAAAGGCTTACCCAGAGTCACATATCTAGTAACTACTACCTCCAATAATCAATCTTAGAATTTCTGATTCCAAGTCTAGTATTAATTGTACTATCCTGCTTTTTTAAGTCTCTACCCTCTCTATCAAACTTGGTTCAAGGTAGAAATCATTTCAGTTCTCAAAGTCATTTTTCTGACTATGATTTTAATAACTTTTGTTTTTGATGAAGAAATCTGATAGAAGAGCAATATAAATAAGGTACTAAATACACTGCATTCCAGTAAAAATTTAATATAATGATATTCTAATATTTTAACACGTAAATATTTTCAACTGGATTTATTTGTTTTCTCTTTCATTAATAGCTTGATAGAATCAGACACCTGCTAGGAGAAAGACTGAATACTGTATCTGCATACATGTACAATTATTTGCTAGCATCTCATTTAATGATAATAACATATTTTTTCTACTAACCTTGGAGAAAGGCAACCTCTGAACATAATTTGAAAACTTTGACTTTTTTTTTCTAGATCTCTAATATGATTCAGTCTTCCAAAGGAGAGATTATTCTAAGTGTGTATGTATGTATGTGTATGTGTGTGTGTGTGTGTGTCATCTATGATTTGATGAGAGAATGCAATTAGTATTTTGGTAAAATAGAGCAAAATGAATTAGATGCAAATGTAATGCTGTGCTATGCAGAGTAATAAGCTACTAATTATTCACTCTTGGAGAAGTTACCTAACGAGTAAAGAAGGGAATTTTAAAAATTGACTAATTTTCTGCCTATTACATCAACTCCAGCATTTTATAAAGGCTGTAAATGAAAAACACCAAAACAAGAGATTATTTCCCATCAAAAAATAAATTAATTCAGCAAAATATGTACTTTCTGAAATACATTTTATAAATTTCTGTTAAATTATAGCTAGGTATTTAAGATAGGTTGGAAGTGACCAACTGACCACAAGTGACCAAGGCTATTTGAAAAGATAGTAATTTACATAATAAAGCAGATAATTTATGTAAAACACATTGAAAACCTTTAAAATATTGTATACAGTAGATGCTTTATTATTCTAATTATTATAAGACACTGAAAGAAATCTTGTTTAAAATTAATCAAAGACAGTCTGTTTAAATTTTGGCAATGTCTAGTTATTTCAATCTTTGGACTGATTTTTTTTCTCTTTTCAGTTATTTTTTGGTTATTAATGGTTAATATAGCTTGAAGTCTCTAGAAAGAACTATCCAACTAAGAAAAACCAAAAAGTGATGTGAGTTTAGCTTCAAGTTTGAAATACAAAATTTTCATTTTTACTAACCCTGTGACTTCATTTGCATAAGGAACTATAATTATAAAGGAAAGTCTTTCTACCTTGTCTCACCTTCTTTGGAACTGAGCCTTAGACACTCCATTTCTTTTTGTTCTGTCATTGCATTTGTGCTATAAGATTCTCTAGGGCAAGGATCAGATTTTATTTTCCTACAGTATCAACACTCAATCTTTTAGGACTCTTTTTTTTTTACCCCCTCATAAATAATATGGATTTTAATTAGATGAGGGCTTATCTATCACTAATTTGAAGTTTAATTCAAACTTCCAAGGCTTTCCATAAATAGAACTGCATAGGAAATCATCTTTACATTTAAGGGTTCTGATAAAGGTCTCATCTCTAAAATATATAGAGAATTGTCTCATATTTATAAGAATTCTAGCCATTCTCCAATCAATAAATGGTCAAAGGAAATGAACAGACAATTTTCACATGATGAAATTAAAACTATTCTTAGTCATATGAAAAGGGGCTCCAAATCACTATTGATCAGAGAAATGCAAATTAAGACAACTCTGAGGTACCACTACACACCTGTCAGATTGGATAAAATGACAGGAAAAGATAATGACGAATCTTGGAGGGCATGTGGGAAGGCTGGGACACTGATGCATTGTTTGTGGAACTGTGAATGGATACAACCATTCTGGAGAGCAATTTGGAACTAGGCTCAAAAAGTTATCAATCTGTGCATGCCCTTTGATCCAGCAGCGTTTCTATTGGGCTTATATCCCAAAGAAATCATAAAGGAAAGAAAGGGCCCCACATATGCAAGAATGTTTGTGACAGCTCTTTTTTTAGTGGCTAGAAACTGGAAACTGAATGGATGCGCATCAATTTGAGAATGGCTGAATAAATTATGGTATATGAATATCATGGAATATTATTGCTCTGTAAGAAACGACCAGCAGGACGATTTCAGAGAGGCCTGGAGAGACTTGCATGGACTGATGCTGAGTGAAATGAGCAGAACCAGGAGATCATTATACATGGCAACAACAATACTATATGATGATTAATTCTGATGGACATGGCTCTCTTCAACAATGACATGTTTCAAGGCAGTTCCAATTGTTCAGTGAGGAAAGTCATATACACCCAGAGAGAGGGATGTGAAATGTAGACCACAACATAACATTTTCATGCTCTCTATTGATGTTTGCTTGCATTGTGTTTCCTTTCTCTTATTTTTCTTTCTTGTAGATACGATTTTTCTTGCACAAAAATGATAAGTGTGGAAATATGTATATATATATATATATATATATATATTCAATTTGTCAAGCATTTCAACATAATTAACACATAGTGGATATCTTGCCATCTAGGGGAGGGGTGGGGAGTAAGGGGAAAAAATTTGCAACAGAAAGCTTTGTAAGGGTTAATGTTGAAGAATTACCTATACATATGTTTTGCAAATAAAAAGTTTTAATAAAAAATAAATTTAAAAAAATAAAACCCCACTATATCATGAATGTTCCTTCTGGTTTGTTGTTGTTATTAAGTTGTTTTCAATCATGTCTGATTCTTTGTGAGCTCTTTTAGCAAAAATCATAAGAGTAGTTTGTCATTTCCTTTTCCAGTTCATTTTACAGATGAGGAAACTGAGGCAAACATAGTTAAGTGATTTGCCCAGAATCACACAGCTCATAAATATTGGAGAGTAGTTTTGAACTCAGGAGGATGAGTCTGGAAGAAACTAGAGGGTTCAAATTATTTCCTGACCTTTTGAAATCTGAGATTGGCAGATTTACACCAAATATTTAATTATCTATTGTTTTTTGGATATATTTCAATTAGATTGTTAATTTCAATGATATAAATATTATATATAATGATATAAATAGATAGAGATGATAGAGATATACATCTATGTTATCTATATATATGTGTATTACATTTATCCATATATATGTATATTATATATATATGTATATATATATATATATACATTATACATATAACCTGTTCTAATTTGAGATACTTATCATTTCTTCTAGTCCTGTGTTTTTTATTTTATACATTTAAAAATGGTTGTGGGTTTTTTGATTGTTTATTTTTCTGAGGAAGTCTCCAGTCTTCACCACATTGGCAAAAGAATCCTTGTCAAAACAAAACTCAAGAACTAAGCAGACAACCTTATTTTATATGGTCAGTCAGAATGAGTTTTATTCCATTTTCCAGATGTCATTTGATTATGCCTCTGGAAAAATTAGTAAATTAATGGATTTTCCAAAGAACAAGTGAAGTTACTCTACCAAAGGGGAAAATAAGGAAGAAGCAGTGATCATAAAACAAAAATTGTGAATTTACTTTGGCAATTCTAAACTCAATTTTGCCTTCTGTGCAAGGCTATTTTTGACTGATGCAAGGAGTAGAAAGTTTTATCCATTTATATCTGAGTTTTTATTATTTAGGATATAGATGATGGCATCATATGACACTGGAAAAGTTTGCATATTCAAGACTTCAAGACTTATGTAACAAAGTGAGGCTTTGATCCATAACTCCTGTACAAATTATCTTTATTCCCTAATATCCCAGAGAATGTGATGACATTGACGTCTGATTCTATAAGCAGATCGTAGGCACATTAAAAACTATAGATTGTTTTACCATTTAAAGAGAAAAGTTGTGCTGTGTGTGAACACCAAACTGTACTGAGATTAACATACAAATAACATATTACTCAGACATTTTACAATATCAAAATAGCTTTGTTTTCAAATATTCACCCAAAATTATTGTGAAAGGACTGTTAACATTTATATTACATACCCACTCTTTGGAATTTATGATCACAGCCGTTATAAATTACAAGGAGTGAAAAGAAGTTGCTGATTGCCAGTGGCAAAGACAATCTACTTGAAAGAAAGATTAACCAATTTTAATGTTTTCCCAAGACTAAAAACATTTTTGTTTTTATCCTTCTTCACAATTTCAAAGATGATATTATTTCTTTAATTTGGTACTTTCAAAGCAGTAGCACAAATAGGTACAGTTTTAGATCAAAATTATTTTTATTGTGATGTTTCACAAGCTATTACAATTAATCTTTTCCATCAAGAAAGAGGAACAAAGGAAAGATTCAGACATTATGGAGAAAAAACCAAAAGTCTTCTTTTATGTTTAATAACTACTCAATTCAAAAAATCCAAGTAGCACAGATTGTTTTAAAATCTGTACCTATTGTTATGGTTTTATTCTACCCAGTCAAATTATATGTTGAGTAGAAACCAATACAATAAATAATGATGAATATTTGAAATAAATAAGTAAAGGTCTAATAAGGATGTTGACTTTGCAAATGAAAGGGCTTAAAATTGATAAACTCAAAGGAATTGGGAATAAAAATACCTGTAGCTTTTGGGGAAATTACAGTCAACTAAACTGAATCTAATAAGTAGATACTATTTTATTTTTGTTTTTGGCACATATGATCATGAGTTACTTTCAATCTTTATTTTGCATTTTTATGTTTATATAACTTGCCTCTATTTAGAATGCAAACTGACAAGGGCAGAATTTACCTTTTTCTTCATGAAGGCTGCTAGACAGCATAAGTTGATAGAGTACTAAACTTGGAGTCTCAAAGACCTAAATTCAAATCCTGCCTCAGATAGTTATCAGGTATGTGACCCTGAACAAATCATTTGACTACTTTCAGCCTCAGTTTAATTAAATGTAAAATGGAGATAATAGCATCTACCTTTCAGGAATTCTGTGAGGGTCAAATGAGATAACACAGTACAGTGCTTTGTACTTCATCTGGCACCAAGTTCAGAGTTACATATTGGAAAATGTTTGATTAATGTTTTTTATATGAATTGATCTATTCAAAGCAGAAAGAAGAGACAGGGAGAAAGCTCTTAAGAAAAATATGGCTTAAAGAACAGAAGAAATAGAGAGAGGTAAAAGAAGTTTATTTCATATCAGGCCACTGATCACAGCAAGTATATGTATGTGTGTATATGTTTAGCTTGTTTATACATCATTGTTCTCATGTTGTCATCCCCATTAAAGTATTAAAGTCCCCCTCAAGAGCAGGGAATTTTTGTGTTTCTTTATATCCCAGGCACTTAACTAATACCTGGCACTTATTAGATGTTTAATAAATGCTTGCTGAATGACAGTTTGAGTTGCTGGCTGAATGCACATGCACAGAAAAACATCATCCATCTATGAAAGAGATTCTAATTAGATTGAGTTGATTGGAAAATCAGATTGTTTTAGAGGTTCTGGAATTGATCAGGTAAAGTATGATTTACTTGGTGATGTGGCATCTAGATGTGTTGTTATCAACCATTTACATATCATATGACCTGACTTTCCTGCTACCATTAATAATGCTGACTTCACTTTTACATCCTTTCAGCCATTCAACCATCTACCCAGACTATGTAGCCATCACCTTATTATCATTGCCCTTTATCTCCTCATAGTGTTCCACCACCACTCTATGCATCAGAGCTGGACCAGTAAATTCTACACCTCCAGAATCTATGACCCTAGTTTATAAGTCAAGTTAATACATTGAATTTAGAAAGTTTTGACCTACAATCCATCCCAATTAATTAATGACTGAGTAAATACAAAGTACTCTATTCAACCTACTATATCTACCAGCTGACTCCAGCTCATGCAACCTCTGCTTTGTGTCTCCTATTCTGAGCACAGTAATCAAATCAAAAATAGCATTACATCTGGAAACATTTTATTTGAATGCTTGTTTCATCACCTCATTATCCCTGTGATTTACCAGGTGAAAATTCTGCTACCTGTCCATCATATTCCTGTATCTGCTGTCTTTCTCATTTTAATGTAAGCTCCTTGAAGACAGGAGCTATCTCTCTTTTTGTACTTTTTTTTGTTCAGCACTTAGAATGGCTACCAGCATATAGCTGCTTAATTCATTTTTAAATGAATATATATGCAGTAAGAATATTTCTGGGAACTTTTACTTATATAGTTTACCCTAGGCCTAGAACTTTCCTTGCAGACTATTCCCAGGGAAATTTTTCCTCCTTTTTCTAGATCTGAATAGAGAAGGTACATTGCCTTTATTATAAGACCTTTATTTATCATATTGCTTTTGCTTGACCTTGTGCTGTTGGCATAATGCTTTCTTCCAAAATGGCTACATCATGAATTCATCATCAGTGACCATAATATAAAGTCTGCATAGCCAGATGGTGAATTTTCTGTAACACAGACATTGGGGCTAACAGTGGCTCCAGAGACCTGAGATCTCTTTTAGGGGAAGTGTAATGTTTTCTGTGACTGAGAAATTGTTCAAATGATGTTGCTTTGTCTGTGGAGAATTCCCTGCAGTCCCTCTGGAGTTGGCACTGTGTTACACAGCCCAATTCATAATTGCTGGCCATTCACTGAGAACACATGGCTTGACAGGTTGTTTAAAGCTTCCCTTCGTCTCTGAGCTGCAGACTGATCTCACTAAGTCCTTCTGAGAGGCAGAGCCTTTTATCAGTCTTCTCATGTCAGCACTGCGCCTCAAAAAACACCACTGAGATTAAAGACTAATTCAAAAAAATCCCCATTTGAGGCCTTCTCATGTCTGTGCACTGCTTCCCTCGGCTTCCTGTGGATACCAAGTACTTTGTACTGTTACTTAGAATCATAGAAGTTACACATGGCCAGACTTATTGGGTCATCTGGTCTTCCCCTCAGGGCCCACTGTATTTGTGAGCAATGTCCTTCATTATCGGAAAGGACAATGCTGACAGTGGGAACACCAGCAAGAGGACTTGCAAGGAGAGCAGGATTGCTGGCATTACACCACCCTCATTTGCTCACCCATCCCTTGGACTCCAGCAGCCCATAAAATATAACATTTCCTTCATCACAATTCCCAGATACATACAAGTTTGTATTCCAACCAAAAAGTGTATAAGATATAATAAATTTATATTGCAAATTAAAATTTTATCTACAGTACATAATACTACATCTGAGTCAATGAAAATAGCAAATGGAATATTTCTGACTGGTGAAATAACAATAATAAACTTTATTTTAATTATTCAACAAACAAATAGAATTTTTTCACAGTCTCAAATCTTTCCTGCACCTCTACTTGTTTTCAGGATCTTTGAGATCAGAAAAGCCTAGGGGTAGATCCTGAAATCAGGGTCATCTCAGAAGCTAAGGAGATATCCAATCTACATCAGATTTTATGACTCTGTACCACCTCTTCTGAGCCAGAACTCATGAAGCATTTGGGTTGAGGAAGGAGTTAGGAAGCAATCAAATGAATAGAATAATTTGGAGGCAGGAGGAAATAAATGGAAGTGAAAAGGAGTGACAAAAAAAGAAGAAAAAAGAAAAATACATATTTTCAGAGAGTAGTATTACTTTACCTAACAAAATAAATATATTACATAGAGATTCTAGTCTTGGAGTGAGTATTGGCTAAGTTTAAATTCTGCCCTATATATTTAATGTGGCTCTAAGTAAGTCATACAACCTCATACAAGCCCTGCATCTGACACACTCTCTAGGCATTTAACTTAATATGTCACAGTTTTAGACATCTTTCTAATCCTATAAATTGTCAACTTGCATCAGTAGAAGGATTTTTCTCATTTCAGACTGTGATAAAATGCTATTATTTTGTTGAATAATTAAAATAAGATTTATTATGGTAATTTCACTAGTCATAAATATTCTACTTGTTATTTTCATTGACTCAGATATAGTGTTATATATTGTAAATAAATTTGTACCTGTAGAACTCTATCCCTTTTGAAGTATTATTTATCCTTGTAACATTCATATAGTACCTTAAACATGTCATTCAATCATTTTTCAGTGATACCCATCTCTGGATTTTTCTTGGCAAAGACACTGGAGTTGTCTGCTATTTCTTTCTCCAGCTTATTATATGAATAAGAAAACTGAAGCAAATGTGGTTAAATGAATTGTCCAGGATCACATAGCTAGTAAGTGGCTAAGACCAGATTTGAACTCAAGAAAACTAAAGTCTTCTTGCTTCTGGGACTGGCACTCTTCCACTTGAAAACACCTTAATCACAGCAAAAGTGAAATATATATATATATATATATATATGTATGTATATGTATATATTTGAATAAATGAATATTTTGATATCCCAAGTACCCTACACAAATATGGTAGGACATGGTATGGTGTTGGGGAATATGAAAAATTTATATATGCACAAAATCTTGTTACTGAATGCAATGACAAATTCATCACAGTGGAAATAATTGTTATCTGGATCAAAAAAAAAAGAAGAAAAAAAGGGCTTACATTAAACCATTTGTGTACCATAGTGTACCATAGAATAAATTTGTGTACCATAGTGAAATAGAAAAAAAATTTCTCCAGAAGCTGCTTGAAGGGGACAATAACAAGTTTTGTCAATAACATACATACTCTACAGCTATTTTATCCTCCTGGTATTATCAATCTTTTTAAATTTCTTTATTCATTATTTTATTTTTTTCTGATTATACATGTATATTAATCAAAGGGGAAAAACCATGGGAGAGAAAAAAACAGAAAAAAATTCACATAACTTGTGCTGATTTACATTCAATCATCATAGTTTTCTTTCTAGATACAGATGGCATTCTCTATCCAAATTTTATTAGGATTGCCCTTGATTATTGAACCACTGAGAAGAACTAAGTTTTTCATATTTGATCATTGCACAATCTTGCTGTTACTGTGTACAATGAATTCCTGGTTCTGTTTGTTTCACTTAGTATCCTAGTTCATATAAATCTTCCCAGGCCTTTCAAAAATTAGCTTGTTCATCATTTTTATAGAACAAAATATTCCATTTCCTTCTTTCACCACAGCTTGTTCAGCCATTTCCCAATTGATTGGCATTCACTCATTTTCCAGCTCTTTGCTACTACAAAAAGAGCTGCTACAAACATTTTTGCACATGTGGGTCATTTCCCCTCCTTTATAATTTCCGTGGAATACAGACCCAGTAGTGACACTGTAGTGTCAAAGGGTATGCATAGATTTATAGTCCTTTGGGATAGGTCCAAATTGCTCTCCAGAATGGTCGGATCATTTCACAACTCCATCAATAATGCATTAGTGTTCTATTTTTCCCACATCCCCTCCAACATTTATTATTATATTTTCTTAGCAGCCAATCTAAGAGGTGTGAGGTGGTACCTCAGAGTTGTTTTAATTTGCATTTCTCTTATCAATAGTGATTTAGAGCACCTTTGTCATATGACTATAAATTACTTTACTTTCATCATCTGAAAATGGTTCGTATGCTTTGACCATTTATCAGTTGGAGAATGACTTGTACTCATAAATTTGACACAGTTCTTTATATATTTTAAAAATGTTACCTTTATCAGAAACAATGATTCCGGGGCAGCTAGGTGGCGCAGTGGATAGAGCACCAGCCCTGAAGTCAGGAGGACCTGAGTTCAAATCTGGTCTCAGACACGTAACAGCTGTGTGACCCTGGGCAAGTCACTTAACCCCAATTGCCTCAGCAAAAAAAAAAAAGAAAAAAAAAAAAAGAAAAAAGAAACAATGATTCCAAAAACATTTCTCCTAGTTTTGTACTTCCCTTTTAATCTTGTTTCTGTTGATTTTGTTTATCAAAAATGTTTTAATTCAATGTAATCAAAGTTGTCCATTTTGCACTTCATGTTCTCCAATTCTTCTTTGGTCATAAATTCCTCCATCTCCAAAGATCTGTGAGGTAAATAATTATTCCTTGATCTCCTAATTGTCTTATGGTATCTGTTTATACCCAATTAATGTACCCATTTTGACATTATTTTGGTATGGGGAGTGATGATATAGGTCTATGCTGAGTTTCTGACATATTATTTTCCATTTTCCCCAGAAATTTTTTTGAAATAGTGAGTTATCCCAGAAGCTGGGTTTTGAGGTTTCTCAAATACTAGATTATTAGAGTCAGTGATTATTATGTCATGTGTATGTAACCTATTTCACTGACCCACTATTCTATTTCTTAGGCAGTACCAAATGGTTTTGATGGCTGCTGTTTTTTAATATAGTTTTAGGTTTAGTGTTGCTAAGCTATATTCATTTGTATTTTTATTAATTTCTTTCATATTCTTGACCTTTTGTTCTTCCGGTTGAGTTACATTAAATATTTCTAGGACTATACAGTAATTTTTTGGCAGTTTGATTGGTATGGCACCAAATAAGTAGACCAATTTAGGTAGTATTGTCATTTTTATTATATTAGCTCATCCTAATCTCTGAGCAATTGATATTTTTCCAATTGTCTAGATCTGACCTTATTTGTCTGAGAAATATTTTTTACTTCTCTTCATATAGTTCCTGTCTAGAGTCTTGGCAGGTAGACACCCAAATATATATATATATATATTATATGTTTACAGTTATTAAAATAACTGTAAACAAATATATATATATATATATATATATATATATATTTGTTTACAGTTATTTTAATGGAATTTCTCTATTTTTTTCCTGCTGGGCTTTGTCAGTAGGGTATAGAAATGCTTATGATTTGTGTGAGTTTATTTTATATCCTGCAACTTTGCTAAAAATGTTAATTGTTTCCAGTAGGTTTTTGGATGGTTTTCTAGGATTCTCTAAATATATCATCATAACACTTAGCAAGGAGTGATAGTTTAATTTCCTCATTTTCTATTCCACTTTGTTTAATGTCTTTTTCTTTTCTTATTGCTAAAGTCAACATTTCAAATGCAATATTGAATAATAGTGGTGATGATATGCATCTTTGTTTCATTCCTGATCTTTTGGGGGATATATTCAGCTTTTCTCCATTTCAAACAATGCTTGCTGTTGTTTTTCGGTAGATATTGCATATTATTTTCAGAAAAAACTGCTTTATCCTTTTGCTTTCAAACATTTTTCATGGGAATAGGGGCTGTATTGTGTCAAAAGCTTTTTTATGCATCTGTGGAGAATATCATAATTTCTGATGATTTTTTATTCATATGGTTGATTATGGCAATATTATGACAACATTCCTGATATTGAATATTTATGGTATATATCCCACCCAGTCATAGTATGTTATCCTGCTGATAATTTGCTATAAATTCTTTGCTATTACTTGATTTAAAATTTTTGCATCAATATTCATTAGGGAGATTGGTCTGTATTTTTCTTCCTCTATTTTGGCTCTTTCAGGTTTTGGTATCAGTACCATATTTGCGTCATATAAGGAATTTGGCAGGACTCCTTCTTTGCCTATTTTCCCAAATATTTTAAATCACATTGTAATTAATTGTTCTTTATATGTTTGGTAGAATTCATTTGTAAATTCATCTGGACTGGCGGGTAATTTTCTTATGAATTGTATTGCTGGCCTGCTTGATTTCTTTCTCTAAACTGAGACAATTTATTTCCTCTTCTTTTAATCTGGACAAATTTATATTTTTTCTAAATATTCATCCATTTGTTAGATTGTCAGACTTGTTGCCAAAGAGTTGGGCAAAATAGCTCCTAATTATTGCTTTGATTTTTTTTTCATTGATGGTAAATTCAGGTTTTTCATTTTGGATTCTGTTATTTTTTTTCCTTTTTTTCTAATCAAATTAACCGAAGGTTTATCTATTTTGTTGCTTTTCTCATAGAAACAAACTCTTAGTTTTATTAATAAATTCAATAGTTTTCTTAGTTTAAATTGTCTTAATCTCTTCTCTCAGTTGCAGAGTTTTAATTTAGTATTTAATTTCAGGGGGATTGATTTTAATTTAAAATTTTTTCTAGCTTTTTAAATTGCATATCCAATTCACCAATCTTCCCTTTCTCTATTATATTCAGGTAGCTATTTAGAGATATAGAGCTTTTCCTATGAACTGTTTTGACTGCATCCAATAGGTTTTGGTATGTTGTCCCATTATTGTCATTCTGTTGGATGAAATTATGAATTGTTTCTGTGATTTTTTGTTTAACCCACTCATGTTTTAAAAATAAATTATTTAATTTTCAATTAGTTTTTAGTCTATCTTTCCCTGACTCTTTACTGAAAATAATTTTTATTGCGTTATGCTCTGAAAAGGAAGTATTTACTAGTTTTGTCTTTCTGCATTTGATTGTAAGGTTTTTATTCTTTAATATATGGTCAGTTTTTGTATAGGTGCCATGTACAGCTGAGAAAAAGAAAAAAAATATTCAATTTTCTACACAGATCTATCATATCTAGGTTTTCTAGGATTCTTTTAACCTCCCTAGTTTCTTTCTTGTTTATTTTGTGGTTAGATTTGTCTGATTCTGAGAGGGGAAGATTGATATCCCCCACTTATTTAGTTTTACTTTCTATTTCTTTCTCTAACCGAGTTAGTATCTTTTCTAAGAATTTGGATGCTCTACCACCTTTTGCATATACATTTACTATTCTCCCTACTTCATTTAAAGTACTTTTTTTTTACAAGATATAGTTTCCTTCCTTATCTTTTAATTGGATCTATTTTACTTTTGCTTTATCTGAGATCAGAATTGATATCCCTGCTTTTTTTGCTTCAGATGAAGCCCAATACATTCTTCTTCAGCTTTTTACCTTTACTCTGTAATTATCTCTCTGATTCAAATGTGTTTTTTGTAAACAACATATTGTAGTATTCTGTGTTTTAATTCAATCTGATATTCACTTCTGTTTTATGGGAGAGTTCATCCCATTCATATGTGCAGTTATGATTAGCAGCACTCTATTTCCCTTTATCCTATTTTCTCCCCTGTTCTTTCTTTCAGCCCTGTCCCTCCTTAGTTTTGTTTTGTTTTTACTCACCCCTCCTCTACCTATTCTACCTTCTATCAACCTTCTACTCTTCTTTTACTCTTTTTGCTAATGTTTCTACCCTCCCTTCTATCCTGCCCTTTCCTTTTCTGTCCCCTTTCTCCTCCTACTTCTTTATAAAGTAAGATAATTTTTTTTACCCAACTACATGATTAAGTTATTCCTTCTCTGAGCCAAAACTGATGACATCAAGCTTCAGACAATGCTCATTTTTCTTCCTTATTTCCCTCTACTGTAATAGGTCTTTTTTGCCTTTTCAAGTGTCCTAATGTTTTCCATTATACTTCCCCTTAATGTCTTTTTCTTTAATATCAGTATAGTCCTTTTTCACCCACTAATGCCTTTTTCTTTTATATAATCACATCAGAGTCCATTCACAACCACACCCTTTGTCCATGCGATGCCTTCTCTAACTTCCCCAATAACAGAGATACCCTCAAAGTTACAGACATCATTTTGCCATCTAGAGATGTAAACAGTTTAATATCTAAATACTATATATTTTTTCACTGTTTACTTTTCTTTGTTTCTCTTGAGTCCTGTGTTTGAAGATCACATTTCCTACTTAGTTCTGTTTTTTTTTTCAACAGAAATGATTGAAAGTTTCTTACTTTAAAGATGATACATCTCCTCCCTTGAAAGATGAAACTCAGACCTGATGGGTAGCTAATTCTGGTTTGTAATTCCTGATCCTTTGTCTTCTGGAATATGGTATTGCAGGAACTCCAATCTTTCACTGTAGATACTGCCAGATCCTGGCTAATCCTGACTGTTTCTCCTTGATATCTGAATTGCTTTTTTTCTGGCAGCTTGCAGTATTTTTCCTTAAGATTATATTTCTGAAGTTTTACAACAATGTTCCTTTGGATTTTCCTTGTGGAATTGCTTTCCAGAGGAGATTGATGGATTCTTTCAATGATCATTTCCCTCTCTGTTTCTGGAACATCAGAGCAGTTTTCCTTGATGATATCTTGAAGAATGCTATCTTTTTTTATCTCTTTTTTGGTCATGGTCTTCAGGTAGACCGATATTTTTTAAATTGTCTCTCCTGGATCTATTTTCAAGATTGGCTGTTTTTCCAATGAGTTATTCTACATTTTCTTAAATTTTTTCATCCTTTTCATTTGTTTCACTATTTCTTGATGACTCATACAGTCATTACTTTCCATTAGTTCAATTCTATCTTTTAATGTGTGATTTTCTTCAGTTAACTTTTGTATTGCTTTTTTCATTTGGTTAATTTTACTTTTCAAGGAGAAGTTTTATTGTGTTTTTTTTTTCATTTGGCCTATGATATTTTTTAAGGAATTGATTTCTTCAGTAATTTTTTTTTTTTTGCATTTGGCCAATTGTAGTTTTTAAGGAATTGCCTTT
>JAJPUD010009790.1:59784-70334 GCA_023553655.1 Myrmecobius fasciatus | reverse complement strand
CAAATATTCTACTCTTATACACTCATTATTTTGCAATTAAAACATTCCTTGATATTTTAATTGCCTTGAAAAACCAATAAATATGTACCACTTGATGAGAATATGATAGAATTTGATCATTATGCACAATAATTGGTCAGTCCTTTAGGCATTCATTGTGATGACTATTCTATTCAACATGTTCCTATTATCCAACAGTTACTAATATAGACCCTATGTTAGGTCTGAAGGGGAATGAAAAGACATGAGACTCAAATTACTGGAGGAAATAATAAAATCTTAATATAAGGAAAATATGGTAAATATAACATGTCATAGAAAATTCTAGGAGAATTAAGAAGTGAGAAAATACTTTGGGAGAGGGAATTTTAATAGGGCAAGTAAAGACAGAAAAGCAAAGGAAGATTTCATTTGAATTAAATCTTTAAATTGGTTAGAGGGACAATATCCCAAACAAAGCCTAAGCCAGCAGTGAGACCAACAAATCACATATAGATAACAGTAGATGTATTCCAGTTTGATTAAAGTAATCTCTTCTATTAAAATGTAACCTACTTGAGGCCAAAGTTTATCTGGCCTTCAATCTATATCACTTACACTTGGCACATAATAAGGCTTAATAAATGATGTTCATTCATTTATTCATGATGTTCTAAAATACTAGGCCAAGAAATATGGACTTTATTCTTACATACATACATACAGAGAAAGAAAGAAAAAATGAGAGAGAGAGAGACAGACAGACAGACATTACTGGAATATATCTTGGCTAATTATTAGAAAGTAGCATCATAATACTACTCTATCCTTCCTTCATTTTTCCTCCTCCTTTTGAATAAGGCATTCTTTTATGGAATCATATTACAGTAATGGTTTTCATATCACCAAGTCTCAATGATATTTATAAGGTCCAATTTGCCTCCCTGCTTTAAGCTCTCTAATTCATGTTGTTATGTATTGGGTGGATATGGATATGGATGGATGTGGAATGTTGTAGAGATAAGAATCTATAGACTATGATAACTGTATGGATATAAAAGGTAACAGAGGGAAGAGTCAAAGATTTAGGAACCATGTATTAAGTGCCTATTTTACGTCAATCACTGTTCTAGGTACTACAGATGTAGACATTAAAAAAAATGAAACTGTCTCTGACTTTAAGATGATTCTGTTCTATTGGGCATAGGAGGGCTAAGTCACTGGTGGTACCACACAGAAAAAATAAAGTCAGTCAATAAGTATTTTTTAATCACTTGCTGTGATCTAGGCCCTATGCTAAGTAATAATTCAAACAAAGGCAGGATTATCAATAAGAACATTTCTTCATGCCTTGTGATTCTGTGTATCTTGGCCAGAAAATGGTGTTGACAAGTGACAGTATTCTCCATGGAAAGCTTGAAAGCTGGATTGTAGGATGGGATTTCAAAGAAGCAAAACAGCTCATGGCATGGTGGACATTGCTCTGGCCTGGAGTCAAAAAGAACTGAGATCAAACCTAGTCTAAAATACTTACTAGTTCTATGACTGAAGGTAAGTTACTTGTCTTTGACGTCTCAATTTCCTCATCTATAAAATGAAGATGATAATAGCCTTTCCTACAAATATGAGAATATTTGTAAAGTGCTAAGCACAGTTCCTAGTGCAAAGTCGGTACTTTATAATCTTAATATTTCTATTTTTTTCTTGGCTCTATTAACTATTTCATTAATCCTTATTTCCTGAAGAACATCCTTTAAGGCTATTTGAATGTGAAGATATTCAGAAGAAAAAAAGCGGTATGTTGTATGGTATAGTATAAAGAATCTCAGTTTGTCCATCCATAAAATGGTAATGCTTTGAGTATCTATTTTCCTTAATTGCTGTGAGGAAAGCATTCATAAACATTAAAGCACTAGGTAAAATGAAATAATTAGACTCTATTACCTTATTTTTTCATCCAATAATATTTTCTGAGTCAATGGAGAGCTTATTATATGCAGAAAGCAAGTTTTTTAGGGAGCAAATGGGCATTTCATATACAGGTTATCATTATAGAAGCTAACAAACGTTTTATATAAACCATAGAACTTTATTTATATAAAGTACTAGCCAGATGTAGATCCTCCTCACCTCACTCTGGAATATCACTACTAATTTGGTCTCCCTGTTTTAGGTCTCTCCTTAATGCAATCCACTCTCCACTCAGCTCCCAAAGTTATGTTCCTAAAATGCAAGCCTTATCAATTCAATAAACTCAGTAAATTCCAGTGGCTCCCTATGACTTCCAGGATCAAATATAAAATTCTTTGTTTGGCATTCAAATCCTTACATAATCTGGGCTCCCTACTAACTTTCTAGTCTTTTTACACTTATCCCAACATTCTCTTCATTTGGTAACAATGGCTTCTTTAACAGTTCCTCAAACAATAAACTCTATCTCTTCACTCTAGGAATTTTCAATGGCTGCCCCTCATGCCTGAAATTTTTATTACACTCACTTTTCGTCTCTTGGCTTCCTTGGCTCCCATCAAATCCTAGTTAAAACCTTATCTTCTACAGGAAGCTTTTTTTCTAATCTCCCTTGAAGTAAATAACTCCCCATCTATTGATCATATTTAGAATGCACAGTATATGGTTGGTTTGTACAAAGTTGTCAGCCTATTAGGCTGTGAATTCCGTGAGAACAAGAACTGTCTTTTCCCTCTCTTTGTATTCCCAGCCCTTGGCACAGTGCCTGCCATATAGTAGGGGCTTAAAATATATAAACTAACTATAGTGATGGAAAAGACCTTGGATACAGTTCCCTGATTGTATAAAAGGAGAAAACCAGAGGGAAACAACAGCTGAATTACTAGAACAGCATTAGCGCCAGGACTAGAATTTAGGCCTTCTGACCCGCAATGCTCCTTTCCATGCTGCCAATCCTCAGCATGTCACTACAGTTTACAAAGAAATGAGAGTTCAGAGAGGAAAAAGTGATTTGTTTAAAGTCACACATCCAGGAAATGTTGAGTAAAGACAAGCTTAACTCAACCTCTAAGTCCAGTGTTCCTTCCATTGTACAATGCTGTCTAAAGGACCTCTCTGATGTAAGAGTGAACATTTTAAGGGCTGTCTCAAAATCACAAGAGCACGCATAAAAGCATAAAAAGCAGTTCTTTTCTTTAGCTTTTGTATATGTTTCTTGTTAAGAAAGCTGATTTCTTAGCTCAGCTATTTCTTATCTTTGTTTTCAAAATGAGAGTTCAAAATAGGATGGTGACAAGTTGTTGTCCTTTGTTCTTGAAGAGGACCAAAATGACATCACTATGTTAGAATTGAGTTACAGTATGTCGGACTGTGGCTGATCAGACCAATATGAACTCAGAATGCTCTGCCACAGGTCAGACAAAAATAGTCCATATGAATATTTGGGGTGGCTTTTCTAATTTTGCATAGTAGGGCAACAAGATGGGGCAATGGATAGAGTTAGACATGTCTTCCTGAGTTCAACTCTAGTTTCAGATCATTATTAGTTATATGATCCCAGGCAAGCCAATTCAAAATACATAGTCATAGGATCAAAGATATAGAGCTAGAAGAGTTCTTAAAGATCAACTAGTCTAACCTCATTTTACAGATAAGGAAACTGAGGCCCAGGACAATAATTCTATCTGAGGTGAGATTTCAACCAAAATTTTCTGACTCTAACGATAGTTCTCTTTTTATTTAGATCTCATTGAACATAAAATATTGTAATAAAAACTGAAGGCTTTATATATCACCTCACATTAGCTTGGAGACTATAACCAGTGTCTAAAGCACTCTGTCAGAATAGGGAAGCTTCTCTGTAATTACATACAAAGGCAAGCAAACATGAGCATAATTATAAAGTTGTAAAATAGCATTATAGCTTTGTAAATTGGGCCAGTGTCATATTTCTATATTCATTTGTTTTGTGGGACACAGTACATTAAAAGTATACAGCTGAACTAATAAAGTTAATTACTTGTCTGGACACCCCATCCCCTACAGTCCTACAGATAAACAAAAAGGTTTAAGTACATATTTACATAAATAACTGGCATAATCGCTCTAATAAGCGTTTTGCAAAACTCTTTGCAAATTCAGTTCATCAAACTATAGAGTCAATGGGGTAAACTAGACACAGAATTGGATGAGGGATCAAAAGACGCAGGTTTTATCCCTACCTCTGGTACTTATTTGCTGGGTAACCTGAAACAAGTTCCTTCTGCTCAGCAGCATTTGCTTTTTCTCTTTAAACAATGGAAGAGTCATACTAGACAATTCCTGAAGTTATAAGATCAGAGAATTTGGACCTGAACCAGTCACCTCCAACTATGGTCCATGGTTCAAAATGCCTAGTAATAACAGCTGACACTTATATGTGGCTTTTGAGTATATGAAGTACTTCAATTTAATACTCTGATTTCATACTCATACCAATCCTGAGAGAAAGACAGGAGATGTATTATGTATCTCCATACTGCCAGTGAAGATAACTGGTTCTCAGAGAGTTTATTAGATAGGAAGAAGAATGGAATATGAATGCAACCTAAAGTAATCTGACTAGCAAAATGCGCAGTGAAGCTGGAACTTGAATTCCAGTCCCTTAATTTCAAATTTAATCTTTTTCTACAATTCTGAAGTTGCTTCTTTACATATGAACATGGTCTGATTCTGTAAGCAAGTAGAAAAGGAGACAAAGAAGCTTGCTCTCTCCATAGTGTTTAAAGAATGTTCCTTGGTAAGGAAATCTTCTGACATTCATAAATCAAGCAGTTGTTAACTGTTCCTTTTCACTCTCTAAAAGTACATATTCACAGACAATTCTTTTCCCTTAGAAACAGGTTTTCCTTTGGTTCTCCTTCATAATAAAAATGAATATTCTCAGAATACATGATTTTAAAAAAAGTTGAAAACATGCAGAAATGCTTTAGTAATACATAGGTGTCATTTTATTAGGCAATAATAAAGGACAATAAAAGTACACAGCTAAATGGAGATTTGCTGGAATTTGCTGAATGTAACCAAAAGTGTTTTACCATTGTATGGAGTCTCTGAAGCAGCCAAGATACAAGACTGGAATCAAAAGGTGGCTAATGAGTGACAATAAATTGACAATATGCCAACAAAAAACATGAACTGCTGGCTGGAATTATATATCAGAAGCTCACTATCTTTTATGGACTGAGAGATGACAAACCCCTATACTGCAAATACTGATCTCAAAATATCCTTTAGAATTCAACCAGTAAACAGTACTGGAATTGTACCATTTTTATAGACCAATTGTTGTCCACAATTGTCTGAATATAACAACATTGATCTATTAGAAAACTTTCACTTAATAAGAATGTATTAAATAAATTTTGCCACATTAAAAATAATTTTCTGCTTATATTCAACTACTTTTTAAATCCACCTATGTAAAACAGTGTATAGAATATTACGTATAAAAGAATATCAGAATAGTGACTTGTACCAGAACTATTTCTATTTTTACGATATATACTTCATCAACAAGATGAAAATTAGATACTCATCATGATTATAAACCATAGCATAGAACCTGGTATGTAGATCTTAAGTCAGAAAAAAAAAAAAACACCCTCAATCAACTTTTTTAGTCCTTTAGGATACTACTAAGGACCCATGAGAAATCAAATATTTTTTTGCTTTTTAAGACAGTTCAGAACTTTTACTCCATAGTAAACTCATCAAAACTTCTGGAATACCTCTATACTGGGAGGAAGAATGAATAAAAAAAGTTTTTATTGAGATTAATAATACACAAGATGGCAGAGATCAGACAGGAGTCTCTGATAACCTCCTCTAACCTTCCCTCAAACCAACAACATATGAAGCCTCTATACTGATTTTGAAGCAAAAAAATCCACAATATCTGGAGGACAACACTTTTCTAGAAGATACTCTGGAAGAACTTCAAAACAGATCTGTTTTAATTGGGCGGGGGGGATGGTGGTCTGCTGAACCCAGATTGCAGCACAGGGAGACTGGGGAAGGGAGCTGGAGCAGGGAGCTGGAACAGGAGTCCTCACAGGAGTTGGAACAGGAGTGGAAGCGTTATGATTTTCACACACCAGGGAGTTTTCTGGGGGCCTCTTCGGCCAATCTGACCTGATTGTGGGCAAGTGGTTCGGAGGGTCTGCCTTTTGTGGGGGGTAGATTGTGAACCACTGAACCCTTGATGAGACTGGGACCTAGCTGCCATTACACAGCACCCTAGGGTGATCAATCAATCAGCAAAACTGATCAGCACCTGAAATAATTCAATCAGCACAATTGCCCAGTACCTGAAATAATTCAATCAGCAGAACTTCCCCAGGGTGAACTAAAGGAGAACTGCCCCAGGGCAAATTAAAGCAGCTGTCCCACCTTTGCCTTAAACAGACGTCATACCTTTAAAAAAAAATGAATAAAAAACCAAAAAGAGCTCTTACCATAGACAACTTTTATGGAAAGCGGGAAGAACAGACCTCAAATCCTGAGGCCCCTAAAGGTAAAGCAACTCCAGAAAAAGCTCCAAAGATAGACATAAACTGGACTCCATGTCACAAGGCTTTCTTTGAAGATTATATCAAGGATCTTAAAAGAGAGTTGGAAGAAACATGGGGAAATGAAATGAGATCATTGCAAAATAAAATGGAAAAAATGGAAAAAGACTACAAGGAACAAAATGGCCAATTACAAAAGGAGCTAAAAACAGTAACTGAAGAAAATAAGACATTAAAAATTAGAATCAAACAATTGGAAATGAATGACTCATGAAGACTTCAAGAATTAGTCAAACAAAAATAAAAAATGAAAAGATAGAGAAAAACATGAAATATCTCCTAGGAAAAACAACTTACCTGGAAAATAGATCTAGGAGAGACAATCTAAGGATTATAGGGCTTCCTGAAAGCCATGATGAAAAAAAGAACCTAGACACTACCTTCCAGGAATTCATAAAAGAAAACTGCCCTGATATTTTAGACCCAGAAGGAAAAATACTTATTGAAACAATCCACCGATCACCTCCTGAAAGAAACCCAAAAATTAAGTCCCCCAGAAATATCATAGCTAAAATCCAGAACTATCATACCAAGGAAAAGATATTACGAGAAGCCAGAAAGAAACAATTTCAATATCAATGTGCCACAATTAGGATCACACAGGACCTAGCAGCTTCTACTTTGAAAGATTGAAGGGCCTGGAATCAGATATTCCAAAGGGCAAAGGAACTTGGATTACAGCCAAGAATAAGTTACCCAGCTAGAATGAGCATTATCTTCCAGGGAAGAAGATGGTCATTCAATGATATAGGAGAATTTCACCTATTTCTACTGAAAAGACCAGAACTGAACAAAAAATTTGATCTACAAACACAGAACACAAGAGAAACATAAAAAGGTAACAAGAAAAAAAAACTCTTCAGAACAATATTTATGTTATACTTACAGAATGATGGTTGATTTTATGAATTTATTATTACATTATGAATATTATGATATGATTACTGTGATTTTATAATTATTATGATATGATTATTGCGATTTATGATTATTATGATATGATAAACTGAAAAAGAAATTAGAGGTAGAAAAGGGATAAGACTGGAACAAGAGGAAAAGGAGATAAAATAAGGGAAATTACATCACATGTAGAGGCAAAGAAAACCTATAATGATTGAGGGGAAAAAAAGGAGGGGAATGAGAATTGTACTAATCTCCATCTCATCAGATTTGGTTCTTAGGGAATAATAGACGTATTTATAAGAAAACAGGAGGGAAAAGGGGAAAAAAAGGTGTGGGGCTCTAAAGGGGAAGGATTGTTTGAGGGAAGTGGTTATCAAAAGCAAAATAGTAGGGAGGAGGGAAAGGGGAAAAGAAAGAGAAAAGCATAAGCTAGGGTAAATAAGATGACAGGAAATACAGAATTAGTTATTTTAACTGTGAATGTGAATGGAATGAACTCTCCCATAAAGCTGAAGCAGACAGCAGACTGGATTAAAAGCCAGAATCCAACAATATGTTGTATACAAGAAACACATCTAAAACACAGAGATACATACAGGGTGAAGGTAAAAGACTGGAGGAGAATCTATTATGCTTCAGGTGAACAAAAAAAAGCAGGGGTAGCAATCCTGATCTCAGACCACGTAAAAGCAAAGATAGACTTAATTAAAAGAGACAAAGAAGGAAATTATGCCTTCCTGAAGGGTACCATAGACAAAGAAGCAATATCAATACTAAACATATATGCATCAAGTGGTATAGCATCCAAATTCCTAGAGGAGAAACTAACAGAGATGCAAGAAGAAATAGACAGCAAAACTATAATAGTGGGGGATCTCAACCTCCCTCTCTCAGAACTAGATAAATCAAACCACAAAATAAATAAGAAAGAAGTTAAGGAGGTAAACAAAATGTTACAAAAGTTAGGTATGATAGATCTTTGGAGGAAATTAAATGGAGACAGAAAGGAGTTTACTTTTTTCTCAGCAGTCCATGGAACTTATACAAAAATTGACCATGTGTTAGGACACAAAAACCTCAAAATCAAATGCAGGAAGGCAGAAATAATAAATGTATTTTTTTCAGATCATGACGGAATAAAAATCACATACAATATAAGGCCAGGAAAAAATAGACCAAAAACCAATTGGAAACTAAATAATTTTATCCTAAAGAATGAATGGGTGAAACATCAAATTACAGACACAATTACTATTTTCATCCACGAGAATGACAATAATGAGACAACATACCAAAATTTGTGGGATACAGCCAAAGCGGTAATAAGGGGAAATGTTATATCTCTAGATGCTTATTTGCATAAAATAGAGAAAGAGAAAAATCAATGAAATGGGTTTGCAACTCAAAAAGCCAGAAAAAGAACAAATTTAACCCCCCCCAATAAAATACCAAATAAATCCTAAAAATAAAAGGAGAGAAAGCAAAAAAACTATTGAATTAATAAATAAAACTAAAAGTTGGTTTTATGAAAAAACCAACAAAATAAATAAACCTCTAGTTAATTTGATTAGAAAAAAAGAGGAAAATCAAATTGTTAGTCTCAAAAATGAAAAGGGAGAACTTTCCAACAATGAAGAGGAAATCAGAGCAATAATCAGGAGCTACTTTGCCCAACTTTATGCCAATAAATTTGATAACCTAAGTGAAATGGAGGAATATTTACAAAAATACAGATTGCCAAGATTAACAGAAGAGGAAATAAATTACTTAAATAGTCCCATTTTAGAAAAGGAAATAGAACAAGTCATTAATCAACTCCCTAAGAAAAAATCCCCAGGACCAGATGGATTTACATGTGAATTCTACCAAACATTCAAAAAACAATTAACTCCAATATTATATAAACTATTTGAAAAAATAGGGAATGAAGGACTCCTACCAAACTCCTTTTATAATACAGACATAGTACTGATACCTAAACCAGGTAAAACAAAAACAGAGAAAGAAAATTATAGACCAATCTCCCTAATGAATATTGATGCAAAAATCTTAAATAAAATATTAGCAAAGAGATTACAGAAAATCATTCCCAGAATAATACATCATCACCAAGTAGGATTTATACCAGGAATGCAGGGATGGTTCAATATTAGGAAAACTATTAACATCATTGACTATATCAATAACCAAATCAACAAAAAACTTATGATAATCTCAATAGATGCAGAAAAAGCATTTGATAAAATCCAACATCGATTCCTATTAAAAACACTAGAGAATATAGGAATTAATGGACTTTTCCTTAAAATAGTCAGTAGCATCTATTTAAAACCATCAGCTAGCATCATATGTAATGGTGATAAACTGGAACCATTCCCAATAAGATCAGGGGTGAAACAAGGTTGCCCACTATCACCATTACTATTCAATATTGTATTAGAAATGCTAGCCTTGGCAATAAGACAAGAAAAAGAGATTAAAGGAATTAGAGTAGGTCATGAGGAAACCAAATTATCACTCTTTGCAGATGATATGATGGTCTACTTAGAGAACCCTAGAGAATCAACTAAAAAACTATTAAAATTAATCCACAACTTTAGCAAAGTTTCAGGATACAAAATAAATCCACATAAATCATCAGCATTTTTATACATTACCAACAAAATGCAACAGCAAGTGATACAAAGAGAAATTCCATTCAAAATAACTATTGATGGTATAAAATATTTGGGAATATATCTGCCAAGGGAAAGTCAGGATCTATATGAGCGAAACTACAAAACACTCTCCACACAAATAAAGTAAGATCTAAACAATTGGAAAAAACATCAAGTGCTCTTGGATAGGTCGAGTGAATATAATAAAGATGGCAATACTACCTAAACTAATCTATCTATTTAGTGCTATACCAATCAAACTCCCAAGAGATTATTTAACTGAACTAGAAAAAATAACAACAAAATTCATCTGGAAAAACAAAAGGTCAAGAATTTCAAGGGAATTAATTTAAAAAAATGCAAATGAGGGTGGCCTAGCTGTACCAGATCTAAAACTATATTATAAAGCAGTGGTCACCAAAACTATTTGGTA
>JAJPUD010009790.1:0-39784 GCA_023553655.1 Myrmecobius fasciatus | reverse complement strand
CTAATTTTTCATTTTTTTGTTTTTGTTTGACTGATTCTTGAAGTCTTATTGAGTCATTCACTTGCATTTGTTCCATTCTTATTTTTAAAGTGTTGTTTTCTTCAGTTACCTTTTTAAGCTCCTTTTGTAACTGGCCAATTTGTTCATTGCACTCTTTTTCCACTTCACTAATTTTATTTTTCAATAAATTGGTGTCTTTTTCATATCTCTTTTGCAGGGCATCATATCCTTCTTGCAAGATATTGTATCCCTTCTTGCACTGATTTCAGTTTATTTTCCCATTTATCCTCCAGCTCTCTTTTGAGGTTCTTTATGCAATCTTCCAGAAAGGCCTTTTGAAAATGTGACCAGTGCTGGTCTTTAATACCTTCTTCTGGTATTTTGTCTAAAGGAACCTCAGGATCTGGGGTCAACGCTTCTTTGCCTTGATAAAAGCTGTCTATGGTGAGAGCTCTCTTTTGCTTCTTCATTTTTTTTAGACAGCGTGGATATCTCTTTAAGGTAGGGGAAAAAAAACGGCGGCTGAAAAGCTTTGCCCTGGGGCACTTCGGCGAATTAACTTAAGGTGCTGGGCCGGTGGGGTTAGGACTAAGTCTGAATTACTCCTTAAACAAGGCAAGTCTGTCAGAACACCTGCCCCCAATCAGGGTAGAGTGTCCCGAGCACCTCAGATAAACTCCAGGTGTTTGGAATTTGGAGTTTGGAGTTTGGAATTTCTGCCAAGATGAGCTGAGCTGAGTCCCACCCTCACTTCTGGCCTACACAGGAGTCGTCTATTTATCTCTCTGTCCGAGTCAGACTAACCTGATATGAAGTTCTCCAGAAAGCAGTTGCCAAATATTTCTGAGTTCGTTGACTTGAAGATCAGTTCAGAGGCTTATTTTATTGCTGATTTGAGAGAAGATCGGAGGAGAGACAGAAAATCACCTTTTCACTCCACCATCTTGGCTCCGCCCTCATGCCTTTCCTTTTAAACTCAATAAAATTTGTTTCTTTTTTCTTATCAGAATTTCATTTTTGAGAGTTTTCCATCTTTACTATATGGCTTCACTTAGAAAAGAAGCCCCTTATCACTTGGACATTTCATGTCTGAAAGTTTCTTCTAACTTTTAGGTTAATCTGTGTTTTAGGGGTTCTTCAATCTATATGTTATGCAGGAGCCTATGATTTAGTTCAAACCCATTAGGAAACTGAGACCCGGAGATGTGAATTTTCCAATAACATTCAGTGTTTTACGATTTTCTGCTGAAAGGAAATTGATATGGAATTTTCCGGAGAGGCATTGAGTTTAAAGCTTTTCCTTTTTTTTTCCCTTTTTCTCAATTTAGGCATCCCCCATGAAGATGGGTTCTTACCACTGCACTTGTCAATTTCTGTGGGAATATAATACAACCATGAAAATGCATCCTAGTTCCATTTCAGCGCAAATAAATTAGAAAATTTTCATAAATAGAAATTACATTAATGGAAAAACTGCTTTAAATGATTAATGAGTACTCTTTACCTTAAATCGACTGCCTAATTTGCATCCTGAACTTTCAGAATGCTGATTTAGTTATTATTCAACCTCACTAAGTGCACCATTTCAGGTTGTAAAATATATTTCTATTAAGTTTCCCAGGGACCAAGAAACAAATATATAAAAACTTCTATATAGACACTCATAAGATGACCTCTAAGTGATAAAAAGTTTTGTTCACAGTAGCTCCTAACTAAGAAAAGGAAAGCACTGAATTGTGCTGTGGTGGATAGAGGTTTCATACTAGAGAAATTGCACAACTTTTGGAATATCTTACTCTCAAGATATATTCAATATCTGTTCTCCCTTTCCCAGGCAAACTTCTTGAAAAATTAATTTATGTTTGTTGCCTTCATTTTATCTTTCATTTACCCATCAACACTTTGTAATCTGGTTTCTAACGTCATCACTCAACTGCAGCTACTCTTTCTCAAATAACCAATGCTCAATCTAATGATCTTTTCTTAGTCCTCATTTTCCTTAATCTGTTTCATTTGACAGTTCACCTATTAGGCGGTCTTCTTTCTGAGTCTTTGTGAAACTATTCTCTCCTATTTCTCGCCCTAACTCTACATTCTTTTAGTAACCTTGTTAACTCATGCAGATGGAGAGGATAAATGAGCTTGCTATAGAACCATAGTGAATACCTACAATTAAATAAGGTAAGGATGTTGTTCAGCAAATGAGACTGATAAAAAGTGGTCAGACAAGGAGAAGTGTCCAGAGGACAGCCAAGTAAGGCTGCACTGGGTCAAGCATATAGAGTTTTAATTGATTTCCAATAGCATCCATAGTCACTAAATCGATTGATTTCACTGTCTAGTTAGGAAAAATCAAGTAAATGAAAATGATTATTCTTTAAACATACATTTCAATGAGCAATCTACTGAATTAATGTATTAGTAAATCTATCTGAGAAACATCAAATGAAGAGTATACTGAGAACAGGAATGACTAGAAGAAAGGATTTGTAGGAAGATACCTTGAAACCATTTAGGGCTTTCAATAGATCCAAGCATCTCCTTGCCACAAACATCTATCTTTTTAATATCAACATAACTCAGTTGCAGATTGTATTATTTTGCCAATGACAATATGCATATCAAGAAGTATAATAGACATTATCATATGCTGTGAATAGAACCAAAAGAACATTGTACACAGCAACAACAAGATTATGTGCTGATCAACTGTGATGGACTTGGCTCTTTTCAACAATGAAGTGATTCAGGCCAATTCATAGACTCGTGATGGAAAGAACCATCTCATCAAGAGAAAGAACTATGGAAACTGAATATCCATTACAGCATAATATTTTCACTTTTAGTTTCTATTATTTGTTTGTTTCTTTTTTCTCATGTTTTCTTTTTTCTTTCACCTTTTCATGTGATTTTTTTTTTTTGCACAGCATGACAAATATGGAAATATGTTTAGAAGAATTGTTTGTTTAATCTCTATTGGATTGCTTGCTGCCTGTTGGAGGAGGTGAGGAGAAGGGAGAAAAATTTGTAATACAAGGTTTTGCAAAAGTGATTTTTTTTCAGGTAAGTTCTTTCCTTATCAGGTTATTCTTTTCTTTCTTTTTAAAAAAATAATAATAATATCTTTTATTTTTCAAAATGTATGCAAAGATAGTTTTCAACATTCACCCTTGCAAAACCTAGTATTACAAATTTTTCTCCCTCCTAGATAGTGAGTAATCCAATATAGGTTAAACGTGCAATTCTTCCAAACAAATTTTCACATTTATCATGCTGCGTACACACACACACACACACACACACACACACAACACACACACACACACACAATCAGATCAAGAAAGGAAAAAAAATGAGAAAGAAAAAACAAGTAAGCAAACAAAAACAATAAAAGAGATGAAAATATCATGCTGTCATCTATATTTAGTGTCCACAGTACTCTCTCTGGATGTAGATGGCTCTCTCCACTACAAATCTATTGGAATTGGCCTTCATTGTTGATCACTTCATTGTTGAAAAGAGCCAAGTCCACCACAATTAACCATCACATAATCTTGTTGTTGCTATATAGAATGTTCTCTTAGTTTTGGTCACTTCACTGAGTATCAATTCATGTAAGTTTCTCCAGGTCTTTCTGAAATCAGTCTAGTGATTGATTGTTTCTTATAGAACAATAGTATTCAATTACATTCATATATCATAACTTATTCAACCATTTTGCAACTGATAGGAATTTGCTTGGTTTCCAGTATCTTGCCATTATAAAAAGGGCTGTTGTAAACATTGCACACGTGGCTCCTTCCTAAGCCTCAGTTTTGCTAACTCTAAAATGATAATCTGTAAGGTTATTTCCAACTCTAAGATCTTACAATCTCATTGGTAAGTATATTTACAGAAAAAATCATCTATCTATTTCTGTTCAGTTATACAATTTCCTTAATCATAAAAGGGGGATAATTGCTTGCCGCTCAGTGTTGTCATAAGAAAAGTGCTTTTTAAAACTTAAGGAGAGGTATAACCTGTA
The DNA here is from genome assembly GCA_023553655.1 of Myrmecobius fasciatus. Classification (NCBI taxonomy): domain Eukaryota; kingdom Metazoa; phylum Chordata; class Mammalia; order Dasyuromorphia; family Myrmecobiidae; genus Myrmecobius; species Myrmecobius fasciatus. Next base: position 35,760 of record JAJPUD010009790.1, on the reverse strand, counting down.
GGCACCTCCATTTTACATATGAGGAAACTGAGGCAATACAAGATCATGTGCAGATGAGAAAACTGAGATCATGAGAATCTTAAATGATTTGCTCCTGGTATCAAAGCAACTAAATACATGAAGCAGGATTAAAATCTAGCTCTATTATTAATTCCCAATTCAGTGTTATAAAATAATCTAAGATTTCACAGCTGGTGAGAGATTGGTCAATTCTAAACAACCATAAGTCATGTGACAGCATTTATTCAATGGGAGCTGTTTGAATTGCAAGCAAAAGTAACTAAGAGTAGATGACACTGAGGTTCCATGAATACAATATGATTTTCTTGGGGGTAAATAGTCACATAGGAATGATAGGGTTGAAAGGAGAATATATAGCAAAAGAAAAAGGAAGGTTATGTTTTCTTCAAAGGTATTTAGACATATCAAAGAAATAATGTTTTCAGGTTCTAAATGGGTAATCTTCTTTAAGCAAGATCAGAAACTAAGCAGTTAAACTGATGTTACAAACGAGCATGTTCTTATCCTAAAAGAGAGGTTTAAGCTGGAAAATTACTTTTGAAACATAACAAGCCTGATTTTGCCAATAATAATTGTTATCCACATGTAATTCAGAACTGCTTAAAAGGTACTGATGATGACTATTTTATTCTCAAATCTTTAACACATGAACAAGGATAAAGTTTTCGCATCCATCATCTGTCTCATCAGAACCTCATAACAAAATCGTGAGGCTGGAAACAGAAATACTATGTTTCCATAGGAGCTATTAGCAAATATGACAAAGAACTTAAGGTTTCACACCCAAAAGGGAGAATTTTGAAGTGACTTGCACAGAATATGAAACATTTATACTTACATCTCCTATCTTCTTTGCACTGGCCATGTTCCATGCCTGTACTCCCACTTCAACTGACTCCAAAAATCCTGAGTTTTCTTCAAGATTCAGTTCAAGTCAATCACGTGAAGCCCTTCCTGGCCCCTTCCTCCAACTGTTTCTTCCTTCCCCTTTAAATCACCTTTCATCTATTTTGTATATGGAATGCACAGATATGTTCTTGGACCTGGCTAGAATATGTTTCATGAATGTAGAGACTTTCTACCTATCACAATAGCTGGAAAATCAGAGGACCTAAAAAAAGCTTTCAGATTGACATATAAAGATCAAATAAGATAAAATATGCACAGCATAATACAAATCACTATATTATTACAACACTACATAAATATCTATTATAAGCCTGAGATTCCATGATTCTGCTATAATCCACATTTTGCAAATGTGAAAATTGATACTAAATATGCAAATTAATTTGCCCATGGTCACATGGTTCATAAGAATCAGAGCCATGACTAAACCTCATAGTCTATTGACTTTAAATCTAGTGCATTACAAAGCTGCTTCTTTTTCATATATTTGCTTTAATAAAGCATAACACAATGACACTTTCTTAAGTAAGATTTAAGAAGAATTCTTATTATCAATGAATGGATAAAAAATAAAAGGATTTGATAAAGCACTAATTTCAATTACTTGCAGCATGTTGGTAACAACTCTAGTTATCTTTATTCCACCATCACAAATTGTATCCTCACCTGGAATAGCTACATTACTTATATAAGCATTATTCAAAAAGAAGGCCAGACAAGATCGAAAGGGTATATCGGTATAAGCATTTCCTTATTGCCAATGACAAAGGGCTGATGTAACCTCCAACAAAGATGCCAAGATATCTTTCTGTTTCATAAAGTTTAGATGTAGAAGTATACTTAGAAATCACTCATCCTAATCCTCTTATTTTCTAAATGATAAAACTGAGGTTTAGAGAAGTCAAGTGAGTTTTGTAAGATCACACAGGTACTAAGTAAGAAAAATATAAATTTCCAAACATCTGACTCCAAATCTAGCCTTCTTCCTATTCTCATATGTTTCTGGTAAATACAACCCAGTATGGCAGAATGGGAAGAGAGTCAGAATATCAAAATTGGAACCATTAATTTTAGTCATGCTTTTGATATGAAGTCATATGGCATATGACTTTAAGCAAGTCACTCAAACTTGATTTATTTATAAGGTGAGGTCGATCTATTATTACCTGCTAAATGCTATGATTATTGAGAAAAAGAAACTTTGTAAATTTTATTTTTTTCTCTTTTTTACAAATGAGTTTTATTTTCAGTACTTGTTTTTGCAATTCTCCACATTTACCCTTTCCTCCCTAGGACTCTTTACAAACAAAGAATTTTTAAAAACAAACAATAACATACTAGTCTTCTTGAGTGTAATGATCTGGCCCCCAGGGTTTCCTTTTGGCAATACCATTTATTTCATTGCTTTTTAAACTGAGAAGTCCAAAAAATCATTGGGTTACCTATAGTGGTGCCAATTTCTTTGCCCTCTAAATGACCAACTAAAAGGCAATCTCTTGGAGGTTAAACACTTAAAATGAAGCCTTAATATCACAACTAAGCAATATCCTGGCTCTTATTTAATAAAATAATTTGAATAAAAGGGCTTTGAGGTGAAGAGGGAGCTTTCATAATGCTTTCCCTAAAGTTGTTGGTATCAGAAACTAAAATACTTTTAAGTATTTCACTGACCTCTAAAAATTCCCTTCCTCCTTCTGTTGAAGTATTAAAATCACACTCTCTTATAAAGGAGCACCTGTTTTCTAAAGCAGCATAGTAAATCAGCATACCAACCAGAGATTCTGAACTTCTATCCTGGTTTAGGAATGAGAACTGTATCTGTCCAAAAGCTCCAATAGATTAGCACAATGCAATCATCACTTTTTGGTCCAACAAACTCTACACAGAAACAAACTTACGAAGAAATTCTAGGGAGAAAAAAGACTATGCTGATGCTTAAAAGTTCACCAGCCACCAAGCAGTGCACAGGTAATAATTCTCCTAATAGTAGGAAAACTACAAAAACACCAATTTTGTTTTTGAAACCAAAAACCGGGTTCACAAAAAATAAACTTTAAACACAGATCTTCTAAAGCAACCCTCTAGAGGTTAGTTTGTTTCCATGTCAGATCTAGACATATTTCTTTATCTGGAGAGAGCAAACATTTCATCCCAGCACTTTTAATCCCTTTAAAAATACCAAGTACCAAGTGAATTGAGCTGAATTTCAGAATTTAAAGTGTCTTTCAAAAATTAAAATTGTAGCTAATGAACCTTTGTGATCTTTACATACATCTTTTACCCACCCACCCCTGGTCCCACAAACTTTTACTTTGTAGGAAAGGTCAACAGTTTCTGGTCAAACACATTCTCAGTTATCAGGAACAGAGAATCAATATCCTATTAAGGTTGGCTTCAAGTTCTCAAGCCAAGACTTTCAAGAGCCAAATAACACAATCATACAAAACATCATGAAAATATTCCACAAGGCAATGAAGATTCGAAAGTATTTTAGACTCAATAAGAAGTCCCTGATGTTGTCACCTTTACTTGGCTCTTCTGATTCCTTCCCAAATCCCTGGGTGTCTTTTTTTTTTTTTTAAATAACCTTATAATTGAGCATGGCTTCTGTGTTCTTCAACATCATTCTAAACAGCAAGATTTCCCCAGTCATGATGACTGCCAAATAGCTACTAGAACCAGAACTGGACTGTAAATTTTAAAGTGCTAAGTGTTGTTGTTGTTTGCCTCTCTGAATTTTTATATTCTGTTGACATCTCATTCCCTGACACAAGAACAAATAAAAGGAATTAAAAACACATAAGAACAAACACTTGGTTTGTAAAAATCAATAGTAGGCATACCTTGACATAGGTGACTTAGTGATTCTGTTTCAGCAAAACAGGTTATTATTGCTGAATAAAAAGTAGGGATATGCTCACCTACAGCATTAGGTTACTTCCCCCTATCATGTAGATATGTGACATACTACCACTCAGATTTGGATTTATGGAAACTGTGTCTTAACTGTTTCCATGACAAGTGGGGTCTTTTTGAGGAGGATGTGTTTGTCTACTTGTGAATAATGAAAAGGGATGAGAAGATTTCCCTTAGCTGGTCAGATTATGAGGGATATCTACTATTTGTGAAACGTGGGCCCATTTTTTTTCCTAAGGACTTGATTTAAATTAATTCCAATATTTAGTCTTTATACATGATAAATAAGGAGATGCAAATACCTAAATGGGGCAGCTGGGTAGATGGAGTAGAGTGCCTGGAGTAGAGTGCCTGGAGTCAGGAAGACTCCTTTTTCAGACACTGTGTGACCTGGGCAAATCACTTAATCCTGTTTGCCTCAGTTCTTCATCTGTAAAATGATCTGGAAAAGGAAATGGCAAGTCATTCCAGAATCTTTGCCAAGAAAACCCCAAATGGGTCCACAAGGAGTTGAACACCAATGGAAAATGACTAAAATACAAGTGCCTCAATACCTGTTTTCAAAAAACAACATGAAGCACATTCATTAATTTCAGTGGATCTGTAGAGAGACAATATATGAAAACATACTCCAGTCTTCCATTTAGCTGTCAATCTGATCTTCCCAATGCACAGGTCTGATCATATTATATACACATGATCTGACTCTGTTCCCTGGACACTAAATTCCAATGGTCTCACTCCCTCCTCTAAGATCCAATACAAAATCCTGTTTGGCATTCAAAACTCTTCAAGCCCATCCTCTTCTTACCACTTCTTACACTTCCTTACCTATTCCTGTTCATGTTCCTTTCACAAGATACCATGCACTTTCATTGGCTGGTCCCTTTGACTGGAACTCTCTCGCCTCATTTTTATCTCCTGGCTTCCTTCAAGTTTCATCTAATATTCTACTTTCCACAAGAAGCTTTTCTTGATCACTCTTAATACTAATGCCTTCCCTTTGTTGGTTATCTTATTTGTTTTATATCTAGTTTATACATAATTATTTGAATGTTGTCTCCACCCTAGACTGTGGGTGTTAGGAACTTTCTCTTGCTTTTCTTTGTATTCCTAGTATCTTAGCACATTACCTGGCACATAGTAGGCATTCAATAAATGCTTGCTGATTTGATAGTCTTGGCTTATTTGTTGTTCCCCAAATGTAATTCTTCATTTCCTATCTCTGTGCCTTTGCATGGTCTGTTCTATGAAATTCAAATAGATTCCCTACTTATCTCCTTCTCTTAGGATCTTTACCTCGATTTAAGGAACCACACAGGTGCCATCTCCTATTTGAAGTATCACCTTCTCTGACACCTAAAACTGGATGTTCTATACACAAGTGAATTTGAAGGTTTTCTGGCAGAGGTAAAAGACAATATAGTGACTATCCCATCCAAATATAATCTGTCCATTGTTTATTGAACACTTATTACATATTCAAAACTAGGGGATAACGGGCATGTGTTACACATTAGACTTACACATTAGACTTGACCCTGACATTTAAAGATGGCATTGTATAGTCCACTTAGAATAACAGAATCCTAAAACATCAAGTGAAAGGAACTTGATTATACATTTTTGTTAAAGCTGGAAAGGATCTAAGAACATACAAAATGAATATAGATTGTTGTTGGCAGTGATGGTTGTTCAGTTATATTTTTTGTAATGCCATTTGAGGTTTTCTTGGCAAAGAGAATGAAAGGTTTGCCATTCCTTATCCACTTTACAAGTAAGGAACTGAGGTAAACAGAGTTAAATGGGTTGTCCAGCGTCACATGAAGTATCTGAGGCTAGATTTGAACTCAGGAAGATGAATCTTCTGACTCCAGGCCCAGCAATCTATCTATTGCTAATTATTAGATTATTAGCACTCAAAGGGCATTTAGAAAATAGAATGCTCAAACTAGAAAGTACTTTAGAACACAATGTTAGAATATATATTAAAATACACAGAGCCTTTTTTCACACAATGTTTTAGAACTTAACAATAATTGAACATGGAATATTACAATAAAAAGGAATATTAGAGGTTGTCAACTCTGCCCAAATCTTAACTTTTTACAACAGATAAAATGAAAGTTCAGAGAAGTTAAGCAAATAATGAGATTACAAACTGATAATGCTATTGTTTCCTTGCAAGTTGGCTTATTTTTTCTCTTTACTGTTCTTTGTCTAATTCTTGAGTAGAGCGGTTTAAATTTACCTATAATTTTAATAACAGAAATGTCATAAGGGAACATTTTTAAACCCTTAAGTAGTCACCCTTATTTACTAGTCTAATTTGAAAATTTCTAAAATAGTATATGGATGTCAAATTGCATTCAATTTAAAAGATCCTCTAAATATTTGGAAAATATCATTAAAACACATGATGAAATTATTGGCCAATTCAAACTTTGGCTGTTCCATCTGTTTGAATTCTGACTTACAATAACAAAAGTTGACTGTGCAGTCAATACCAGATGTCATTCCAGATGCTAAAAAGAGAAAGACAGACAAAGATAGAGATTGTGTTCTTAATGTAAATTATCTCAGTACTCCTTAATTAAATTCACTCTACAGATTTTCTTAATTGAAAGAACACAGCAATCAGGTTCTTCTGACTGAAAACTTATTATGGCTATTGGCTGTCAATGTCTCTGGAATTCCCATGTTTAGTAAGGTTGGAGTTGTAACGAAGGAAGGAAAGGGATTTCTCTAAAATTATTTGGGCTAGGGTAAGGAAGTACAAGTTTCAAATGGGTTTTTCTGTTTTCTTTTCAAAAACAACTTAAAGGCTTGTATTCAAATTTAATTGGCTTTTAATACAATTCAATTCCTTAATGACAATATATTATGTGGCTGGCCTTGAAAGAGTCCAAAATTAAAGTCATCATAAGGTAGGTGTCCATGGCACTGGAGTCAGGAAAACCTGAGTTCAAATTCAATTTCAGACACTTGCAAGCTATGTGGCTTTGAGCAAATCATTTTTCTTCTGTCTGCCTCATTTGTAAAAAGGGGCAGGAAATAATAATCGCTCCCAGGGCTGTTACGAGGATCAAATTAGATATCTGTAGGGTGTTTTGAAAAACCTTAAATGACATATAAATGCTAGAATATTAAGAATTTTTAAGTTGGAAAGATTGGTGGAATAGATAAATGCTCTAAGCTGGAAGAAACTATTCGTCACATAATGGTTCTGGAATATAAAAAGTTAAAGCATAAAGTAGAATGTTAAAGTTTGAAAGTAGCTTATACATAGATCACTCTGATCAACCTTCTTAGTTTTGTTTAGTCACATCAACTCTCCATGATCCCATTTGGGGTTTTCTTGGCAGACATGCCAAGTAGAGATACTGGAATGGTTTGTCATGTCTTTCTCCAGCTCATTTTACAGATAAAGAAACTAAGGTAAACAGGGGTGAGTCATTTGCCCAGGATCACTCAGCTAGGAAGCATCTACCTCTAAATTTAAACAATTAGAACTGTGTAAAATGGAATATACTCCTTACAGAGACAGTGATGTCCTTAGTGTTACTTTTTTCAGTAGCTAGTTCTGGATGACTACTTATTAAAGATTCTGTTTAGGGAGGAATTTGCCAGATAGTTCTAAGGTCCCTTCCAATTCTGCATGATGGATAGTTCTCTAATTCAGAGAATTATTGAATCCTTATGCTAAATAGAGCCTTAGAAATCATCTAAGAATAATTGGATATAGTATCCTTTAAATTCAATAATCTTGTTATATTACTCAGTTACATTTCAGAGAATTATAATAGTAATTTACAAAATAATAATAGCAGTCTTGACTAATACAACTAATTTCTACTTTCAGTTTTCTGATAGTAGGATGATAAAAAGGATGAAGATGCAAAGAATTAGATAGGAAGGAAGAAGCAGCCTTAGTTGCCTCCAAATTGTCTCTTCCAATAGCCTGAGAGCTCCTAGAAGGCTAGGATTTTTACCTTTCTTTGTATCCCCAATATTTAGCATAACACTTACCACAAAAATGGTTGTTGTCCTTCATTCTTGAAGAGGACCGAATATCATTACTATGTTAGAGTCAAGTTGCAGTGTGGCTGATTAAACTGTGGCTTATCAGACCAATACAAGCCACAGGCTGGGAACAAGAACAGTCCAAGTGAACATTTGGGGTGAAAATGCCTCTATTTGCACATCTCACATTTCTTTTGAGTTATGTGTTTAATATATTTTACTGGCTGACGGGGGAAAGCATATGTATGACATATTTAATAGAATAATGAACAGTTCAATTTGGCAATCACAAAAGCCATGCATGATATTGTGATAGAAGATAATACTGGAGGCTGCATGGGATTAGTAGAAAGAGAATCTGGTCTTTCCTTTAGTCTCATCATGAACTAAGGACATAAAATAGGGCAAATTATGTTATCTTTGTTTTCTCTTTGCTCATAAAATTAGAATAACAATGCCTGGCCTACTTATCTCACTGGGTTATTGGGTTTTTTTTTTTTTTTTTTTTTTTTTTTTTTATGACATGTATATGGGTAGTTTCCCAACATTGATCTTTACAGAGCTTTCCATTACAAATTTTACCCCCAGTCCCCTCCCCTCCCCTAGATGGCAGGAAGTCCACTACATATTAATAATGTTGAAATGCTTGAGAAGTTATGCAAGAAAAATCCTATCTACAAGAAAAAAAAAGAATCAGAGAAAGGCAACGCAATGCAAGCAAATGTCAATAGAGATCATGAAAATGTTACGTTGTGGTCCATATTTCATTTCCCTCTCTCTGGGTGTATATGGTTTTCTTCATTGAACAATTTAAACTGGTTTGAGACAATTCTTTGTTGCAGAGAGCCATGTCCATCAGAATTGATCATCATGTAATACTGTTGTTGCCGTGTATGGTGATCTCCTGGTTCTGCTCGTTTCACTCAGCATCAGTTCATGCAAGTCCCTCCAGGCCTCTCTGAAATCATCCTGCTGGTCATTTCTTACAGAGCAATAATATTCCATAACATTCATATACCATAATTTATTCAGCCACTCTCCAATTGATGGGCATCCATTCAGTTTCCAGTTTCTAGCCACCACAAAAAGGGCTGCCACAAACATTCTTGCACAGGTGGGTCCCTTTCCCTCTTCTAAGATCTCTTTGGGATATAAGCCTAGTAGAAACACTGCTGGGTCAAAGGGTATGCACAGTTTGACAACTTTTTGAGCATAGCTCCAAATTGCTCTCCAGAATGGTTGGATCCGTTCACAGTTCCACCAACAATGTATTAGTGTCCCAGTTTTCCCACATCCCCTCCAACATTCATCGTTATCTTTTCCTGTCATTTTAGTCAATCTGACAGGGGTGTAGTGGTACCTCAGAGTTGTCTTAATTTGCATTTCTCTGATCAATAGTGATTTGGAGCAACTTTTCATATGACTAGAGATGGTTTTAATTTCATCATCTGAAAATTGTCTGTTCATATCCCTTGAGCACTTATCTATTGAAGAGTGGCTTGAATTCTATATATGAGACAATTCTCTATATATTTTAGAAATGAGGCCTTTATCAGAACCATTGAATGTAAAGATGATTTCCCAATTTGATGCTTCCCTCCTAATCTTGTCTGCATTTGTTTTGTTTGTACAGAAACTTTTTAACTTAATATAATCAAAATTATCCATCTGGTGTTCAATTAGGAGTTCCAGGTCTTCTTTGGACATAAATTTATTCCATCTCCACAGGTCTGAGAGATAAACTATATTACGTTCCTCTAACTTGCTTACAAAGTCCCTCTTTATATCTAGATCATGAACCCATTTAGATCTTATCTTGGTATGTGGTGTTAGGTATGGGTTGGGTTATTGTTTAGACGAAATGAGATAAAGGACATGAAAAAGAGTTGTAAACCACCATTTCCCACAACTAAAATTTTTGGGAATTAATAAAATATGTCTTAAACTTCAGCACCACATTGCTCACATCATACGTCTCTCCTACATTTGCTTTCTGATGAACACTAAGAGAACAACCAAGCTAAGTAAGTACACTACCCATTTATGTGATATAATCTCAATTGGGCAAAGCAATTCTTTGACTCATCTCTAGTTAATTATCACTCCCCCCAGAAGCCATCCAAATCTTCTTCATGAAGCTTTTCATGTCTTTTCTCCCCTCAGCCTTTTCTGTTGAAGACCTCATTTCATACTTTACTGGGAAATTTGAAAAAAAAGGGGGGCGGAGGGGGAAGGAGGGTTACTTTATTTTTTTTCTTTGAATCCTCAGCATAAAATACACTGACACACCATAATAAAAGATGCTTATTGATTAAGGAAGTTTAAAAAAATATTCTTACAGTTTCATCTTTATCAGAAAAAGGAAACTGGTTTCCTTCCACGCCTTTTTCTGACCCAAAGTAGTATAGCTATCATTCTACCTGATCAACAAGGCTGACATTCAATCTGTTATTCAAGGCTCTTTAATACAGCCTCATCTTCCATTGTTCATCTCCATACTGTTTGTGCTTTAATCATGTTATATTGGCTGTTCTGTGAATATATACCATACTGAGGCCATGGCTTATGCCAATCAATTACACTTAGAACACCCTTTCACTCCATCTGGACCTACTGAAATTAACTAATCTTTAAGAACCAATTCAAATGCCAACTGCTTCAGGAAGCCTTTTCTGATTTCCCTAAGTGAAAAATGCACCCTCCTTCCTAAGAACTTGTAGAATACTTTGTTCCCCTTGCATATATTTTATATGTTATTATATTCTCTTTTTCCTTATGTGAATCTTAGAATCTTAGCACTGAAAGAGACTCTTAAAAGTAATGGTATTCAGGTAATCACAGTTTATATGTGTGTGTCTACATATGTACATATAAATATGTGTGTGTGTATATTATCTCATTCAAGTCTTGTAGCAACTTCATGTGCTTGATACTACCGGTATTATTGGGTATTATTCCCATTTTACAGATGAAGTTAAATGACTTGTCCAATCACACAGCCAATAAATATCTGAGGTAAAAATTGAACTTTTTTTTCCTGAGTCCAACTTTTGATTCTAAGTCAACCACTCTAAGAAACTGCCTCTTTATTAACAGACTATTTCCCTCTTCATCAACAGATGAACAGCTCACCTGAACTCCTTCAAGAAAGGGAAACTCATTGTCCTATGAAAACCCCTTTAGTCTCAGACAACTCTAATCAGTAAGAAGTTCTTGTGATATTTTAAAAAAATCTGCATTCCTAGAGTTACCCTCAGGAGACAAGGAAAATAAATGTAATCTTTCTTTGTGCCCATGACATCTCACTTTCTGTGCAGAATCTGTATTTCATTGATTATTTTATTTAATCATTTAGCACAAAACAAAGGGCCTCATAGGAATTCACAGGAGTCACTGAATGTTCATGAAACATGCATTTATTCTTGTGCTAGGCACAAAGGAAAAAGAGAAGGCAGAACCTATAACCATGAAGAGAATGCACTTAATATAATAGAAATAGCACTTGACTTAAAACTAGGAGTCCCACACGTGCAAAAATGTTTGTGGCAGCCCTTTTTATAGTGGCAATAAACTGGAGACTGAGTGGATGCCCATCAATTGGAGAATGGTTAAATAAGTTATGGTATATGAATGTTATGGAATATTACTGCTCTATAAGAAATGATTAGCAGAATGACTTGAGAGTCCTCGAGAGACTTACATGAACAGATGCTAAGTGAAATGAGCAGAACCAGGGAGATCATTATACAGGGCAAAAGCAATATTATACAATGATTGATCTGATGGACATGGCTCTTTCCAACCATGAGATGATTCAGATCAGTTCCAATGATCTTGTGATGAAGAGAGACAACTACACTCAGAAAGAGAGAACTGTGGGAACTGAGTGTGGATCACAACACAGCATTCTCACTCTTTTTTGTTGTTGTTCGCTTACATTTTGTTATCTTATTCATTTTTTTGATCTGATTTTTCTTGTGTAGCAAGATAATTCTATAAATATATTTACATATATTGGATTTAACATATATTTTAACATGCATAACATATATTGAATTGCTTGCCATCTAGGGGAGGGGATGGGAGGAAGGAGGAGAAAATTCAGAACACAAGGCTATGCAAGGATCAATGATGAAAAATTATCCATGCATATGTTTTGAAAATAATAAAAGCTTTAATAAAAAAAACAAGCAAAACAATAACAACAAAAAAATTGGGAATCCTATATTCAAATGGTTACTCATGATAGCTATGCCAACCTGAACTAATCACTCTCTCTATGCCTCAGTTTCCTCATCTGTGAAATAGGAATCATTATATCTATCTATCCCACTGGGATATTATGACAAAAACACTTTTAAATAAACTGGATTGCTTGCCATCTAGGGAAGGGAATGAGAGGAAAGAAGGGAAAATTTGGAACACAAGGCTATGCAAGGGACATTGTGAATCATTATACCTATCCATCCCACTGAGATATCATGACAAAAACACTCTCTCTATATATTATATAAACTGAAGTTTATATAAAAGTTAGCTAGCATTATTCTTAATGAATATAACAATGATATAACATATGACTACTAACCTCTAAAAGCCCCAGTTTCCTACTTTGCAAATAGGAATAAAAACACTTAGACCACTAATATCCCAGTGTTTTTGTAAAGAAGGTTTCATCCTGTATGTAGGCTCCTGGCATTTGCAAGTTTGATACCAGACTGGACCAACAATGCCCTTCACATTGGATCTTGGAGACCAAGAGTAGTTAGAAAGTCATAAAAATTCTTGATCTATTTTTTTAAACAAAGAGATCAGAATCTTTTTTTCCAAGGAGAGCAGATGTCTTCTATGAAATACCAATGTTAAATATTGAAGGCTTGTGCATTTCATAACCTTTTCATCACCAATACTGTATTCCATTTACACTGACATTTAATAGATTATGTGATTATATGGAGTACAGGCAGAGAGGCTACGACAGTGACCAAGGCAAAGTGTGGTGCAGAGTGCTGTACTGCTCATAGACATTTCCTCTCCAAGTTGAATATTCATTCAACAAAAGCGGCAGCATTCTGGAGATCCTTATCATAATGTACCAAAAGAGGACAAGCATAATTCTGAGTGATTTTAATGCTAGAGTTGATTCAAATGACCAGACAAGGCAGAGTTCTTCAGAGGAACGGAATTGAAAACAGCAATAGCAATGGTCATCATCAACACTGTCTTCCTTTACCTAAACACAATAAAATCTCATGGATGCACCTTTGCAACCAGTATTGGCATTTAATAGACTGTGATTGCAAGGAAAAGAAAGACAAGATGTGAGGATGACAAAGGAAACATATGGCATGGAAAGCTGGACTGATCATAGTCTTATTTTCTTCGAGCTAGATATTCATATTCAACAAAAGTGGTAATTCCAAGACAAAATGACTACCAAAAGAATTAATATCAGAAGATTAGAGAGCCTTTCTGAATAGAACAGTTTGTTGATAACTTGGAAGGAAAGTTGAGCCAACATACAGTTGGCAAGCAATGGAGCAGAAAAGGACTAGGAAGCTTTCAGAGATCTGGTGTACAGCACTGAATTTGCTCATCTGGGTCAGGATGCTCACAAACATCAAAATTAGTTTGACAAAAATGATGGGGAAATTCAGAAGCTGCTAAATGAAAAATGAGAACTCCGCAGGGTATACCAGCAGGAGAGTTGATTCATCTCTAAGAAGGCAGCATTTTAATTTCATGAAAAGTAAAGTACAGGGGCAGCTAGGTGGCACAGTGGATAGAGCACCAGCCCTAAAGTCAAGAGGACCTGAGTTCAAATGTGATCTCAGACACTTAACATTCCCTAGCTGTGTGACCCTGGGCAAGTCACTTAACCCTAATTGCCTCAGCAAAAAGCAAAAAAAAAAAAAAAGTAAAGTACAAGTGGAACTTAGTGAGATGCAGGATTCTTAGCTTAATAAGAAGGTAGATAAAATTCCATTTTATGCTGATAGTAACAATCTAAATCATTTTTATGATATCCTGATGTTTATTTTTTACCCAAAGGATCCATAGTGCATCTCAACTACTCAATGCTGATAGAACCACATTGATTAGTGATAAGGAAAAGATCCTAGAAAAATGGGCTGAACACTTTTATAGTGTTCTCAACAGATTGTCAGATGACAATGCTGAAGTCATTGACCATTTGCCTCAGGCTTTTGGCTCCTTTTGTATGGCAAAACACTTGGGGATAATTCTTTTTCAGCTGAAATTTACAAGATGGAGAGTATCTTTCTCATATAAAAACTGACTGAAATTTTCTGGTTTATATGGTAAGACGAGGTTAACCCTCAGGAGTTCACGGATACCTCCATTGTTAATCTCTTTTTTATATTATAACAGTAAAATCAAATTATACATGCACTCTCTATGTATGCCTATAACAGAAATACAATTCTTGAGAGTTCTTCTCTTTTTACCTTTTTATGCTTCTCCTGAGTTCTATTTTTGGACATCAAATTTTTTGTTTAGCTCTGGTTATCTTCATCAGAAATAAGTGGAATTCATCTGTTTCATGGAATGTCTATCTTTTTCCCTGAAAGAAAATGCTCAGTTTAGCAGGGTAATTTATTCTTGGTTACATTCCAAGTTCCTTTGCCTTTCGGAATCTCAAATTCCAGGCCCTTCGACTCTTTAAGGCGAAAGGTGGAAGTGCTAGGTCCTGGGTTATCCTTATTGTGGCTCCTCGGTATCTGAATTGTTTTTTTCTATCTGCTTGTAATATTTTTACTTGGTCTGATAGTTCTCATATTTAGCCATGATATTCCTTGGAGTTTTAATTTTGGGATCTCTTTCAGGAGGTGTTCAGTGAATTCTTTCAATGGCGATTTCACCCTCTGATTATATGACATCTAGACAGTTCTCTTTGATGATTTCCTGAAAAATAGAGTCTAGACTCTTTTTTTCATCATGGTTTTCAGGAAATCCAATAATCCTTAGATTGTCTCTCTTAGACCTGTTTTCCAGGTCAGTTGTTTTCCCAATTAGGTATTTTCCATTTTTTCCATTTTTTCATTTTTTTGGTTTTCCTTGACTGATTCTTAATGTCTCATTGAGTCATTTATTTCTATTTGTTCAGGTCTGATTTTTAGTGAATTATTTTCTTCATTTACTTTTTTTACTTCTTTTTGTATTTGTCCAATTGAATTGTTAAATGAGTTGTTTCGTTCTATGAAATTTTTTTCCATTTTCAAATTCTGTTTTTTAAGGAATTATTTTCTTTTTTCCATTTCACAAATTACATTTTCCTGAGAGTTGTTTTTCTTTTTCCATTTTGTCAAATCTATTTTTTAAAGAGTTACATGCTTTTTTCATTTCACTAAGTCTATTTTGTATTGACTTTTCCAAATCCTCTTGCAAAGTTTTCATTTCCTTTCCCCATTTTTCTTTCAGCTCTCTTTTAAAATCTTTTATAATTTCTTCTAGGAGAGCCTTGTATGATGGGGACCAATTTATATCACCCTTTGGGGTTTCATCTGGAGATGATCTGCTTTTAGTCTCCTTAGAGTTTGAAATCTGTTCTCCTCTTTCACTATGGTCAGACTTCTTTTTGCTTTTTTATTTATTTTTTCTTTTTAAAGTTGAGATCTGTTTTTTAAGGCAAGGGGAGTTGTTCAAGCTTACTCTACAAGTGGTTTTCTCTACAAGCCTCAGTGGCTGCACTGAGTTAGTGTTTACTCACTTCTGGTGCTAAGTGGGCATGGCCAGGTCCCATGAAATTCTGGTGTTTTAGGGTTCACCATTTACCTTTTGTGTTTGTGTTGGATGTTTTATAACTGCTGTGGATTCCTCCTTGTAGATTCTCCTGTGGGCAGAGCCCACACCACCCAGGGTCTGTACAGCATGCATTAGGCGTCTGTGCTCGGCCTGCTTGTGCTTGGCCCTTCTCCCTCCATGCCTGATTAAAACAGAACTTTTCTAGAGATCTTTGAAATTATCTTCTGCTGGTAATTTGTTACACTCCCAATATTTGTGGGTTCTGCCAGTCCAGAGCTAATTCAGAGGCTCAATTTGGTATTTAGTCTAAGGGTTGTAGGAAAAGCTCAGAAAGAAATGTGTGTCCTCTCCTCCATCTTTCTCCATTGTTAATCTCAATAAAGATAAAGGAAATAGATTGTCCTATGATACTTCAGTCACTTAGTCATTGCTGGTGAGATTCTTGTCAGACAACTCTGAAATACCACTACACACCTGTCAAATTGGCTAAGATGACAGGAAAAGATAATAACAAATGTTGGAGGGGATGTGGGAAAATTGGAACACTGATACATTGTTGGTGGAACTGTGAAGGGATCCAGCCATTCTGGAGAGCAATTTGGAATTATGCTCAAAAAGTTATCAAACTGTGCATACGCTTTGACCCAGCAGTGTTTCTATTGGACCTATATCCCAAAGAGATCTTAAAGGAAGGGAAGGGACCCACATGTGCAAGAATGTTTGTGGCCTTTTTGTAGTGGCTAGAAACTGGAAACTGAATGGATGCCCATCAATTGGAGAATGGCTGAATAAATTATGGTATATGAATGTTATGGAATATTATTGTTCTGTAAGAAATTACTAGCAGGATGATTTCAGAGAGGCCTGGAGAGAACTACATGAACTGATGCTAAGTAAAATGAGCAGAACTAGGAGATCATTATACACAGCAACAAGACTATATGATGATCAATTCTGATGGACAACCAGTTCCTATTATTCAGCGAGGAAGACAGTTGTATATCCAGAGAGAGGCCTGAGGGAACCGTGTGGACCACAATATAGCATTTCAATGCTTTCTGTAAATGTTTGCTTGCCTTTTGTTTTCCTTCTTAGGTTGTTTTTTTGTTTTTGTTTTTATTTGTTTTTGTTTTTTTTCTCTTTCTAGATCAGATTTTTCTTTTCCAGCAAGATAACTGTACAGATATGTATACACATATTGGATTTATCATATATTTTAACATATTTAACATGTATTACTTGCCATCTGGGGAGGGGGTGGAGGGAAGGAGGGAAAAATTTGGAACAGAAAATTTTGCAAAGGTCAATGTAGAAAAATTACTCATATTCTGTAAATAAAAAGCCTTAATAAAAGTAAAAAAAGAAAGAAAGATTATGACACTAAAGGCAAAAAAGCCTAAACAGGGGGCAGCTAAGTGGTGCAGTGGATAGAGCACCACTCCTGAAGTCAGGAAAACCTGTGTTCAAATGTAACCTCAGACACTTAACACTTCCTAGCTGTGTGACCCGGGGCAGGGGCAGGTCATTTAACCTCAATTACCTCAGGAAAAAAAAAAAAAAAGCCTAAACAGTTCTCCAAGGGCCACACAACTAGTTGTAGGGTTTTTGTCTTGGTCAAATGTTCTTTTCCCTTTAATAGGCAGCCTCCCCTCACTAAAGCCATAGAGAAGACAAATGACTATAAGAATCAGAGAATTTCAGCATTGGAAAAGACCTCTGAAGCATTCCAAACCAGCACATACCTGAACAGGAATCGCCTTGACAACAAATTACTAAAACCAGAATTAGCAATAATTATTTTTCTCTAAATCAAAGAGAATATAAAATCCCCCCAAATCAATATTTCATTATATGCAGCCTTAAAGGTGTTATGACTTAAAGAAGAAAAAAACAACATCTATTTTTTGCAGACCTTCCCATCAAGATATTTCTGGGCTATTTATGACATAAGCAATAGTTAGAAATCTATAATTAAATAGCTTATTTGTTTTTTTTCAAGAACCTGAACACATAAAATTGGTATTAAGTTAGTCAGTAAACTGCTAAAGCATTTTTCATTAACAATCCATTTTGTCACCTCTCAAAGGATATGATATTCCAATGGATGTCTAACTTGCTGTTGATCTCTAGACCCCGAGCTTCCTGCCTCTCCTCTTCAAGCTGTTTGGGGTTTGTAAACTGAGTCCTTTCCACAGGAGACTCTGGGAAACTCTCAAAGTTGAATTTGTCTACTTGAATCGCCATTCTGCAAGAAGAGATAGCAGGAGAAAAACAAATAAACAAACAAAAAGAAAAAGAACTAATCAGAAAAGTTATTTCCCCTAAATAAATTGGCCAAGATTAGCACTGGACAATATGATGAATTTTTATGACTATTCACAGAATGAGATAATTTGAAATTTAGAAGGGACTTCAGTGGCAATCTAGACCCATAAGCCACAATAATTCCCATAAAATATACAAAAGGTGATTTTCATGTCTCTGCTTGAAGACCAGAGGGGGGGAAGAGGGGAATACCTCTCAAGGTATCCCATTTCTCTTTTATTAATTCATAACATTCATTTAAATAATAAGAAATAGTACAACTGCCAATCATGTCTTGACCTTAAAATTGGGTCAACTGAGATCCTACTTGGAAACTAAGATACATTTAAAGATTCACACATGGGAGCTGATCTGTGATTAAGGGAAACACCAAAAGTTTCCTCAGAGTAATCTCCATTTTGCAAAGAGAAAAAAGAAACTTCACCTTATATGTGTCAAGTATTTAAAAGATTCATGATTTTGTCAGGGTGAGTATACCTCCTCTGACAGAAGTCATAATTCAGCAACAATACAAAGAGTAATAGTAACCAATATAAACATATTGTTTAAAGGTTTATAAAGCTCTCTCCTTCTAATCATCATATTAGGTGAGTAGTTCAATATTATTATGCCCTTTTGTCAATGAGATAAAGGACTTGCTAAAGTTCACAGAGAAAGATTTGAAACCCAGATATCCCAACTCTTTTTATTATACCATATAAGACCATGAGTCTTTTTTCTTTTCTTTCTTTTTGAATTCCTCTGTACTCTTTAAATCTTAAAGCAAAAGCTACCTACTGCCTCCTAAAGTTTCTGATGCTCCTCAGTGAGTAACTCTTTTTCCCTATCTCAGGACATTTTGGTTGTACTTCTCTGCTGCATTTATAGTGCAAAAGTATATTTACTTTGGTCTGAGGAAGCAGCTAGTTAGCACAGTGGACAGAGTTCTGGCCTTAGACTCAGGAGGACATGAGTTCAAATCATATCTCACTTAACTAGCTGCACAACCCTAGACAAGTCACTAAAACTCAGCCTCAATTTCCTTACCTATAAAGCAGGAATATCACTTACTTCTTGCGGTTATTATGAAAAGCAAATGAGATGACCATATGTAAAGTACTTTTCAAGCCTTAAAATTCTATATAAATGATAACTATTATTGTTAACTTCATTTATACATGGGAAAGATTGAAAGATCTAACTGATGCAGGATATCAAGATGGAGGGATTCACACCTTATAAAAATGTAATGTAATTATCATGTAATATTATGTATTTTAAAGTTATTTGTTATCTTAACAATAGCTCAAAATAATAAGTATTATAGGTAAGAACCATGCCATTGATGGAAGGATCCATGAAAGTTATTTGCCAAAATCTCTCATATTCAATTCAATAAACATTTACTTAGCATCTATTATGTGCAAAACTTTGTCCTAGGAACTAGCAATTTACAAAAATAATAAAAAATGGCAGAGTAGGTAGAATCATAAGGACCTAAATTTAAATCCTATCTTATGTATTTACTAACTGTATAACCTGGGTAAGTAATTTAACCTCTGTCAACCTTAGTTTCTTTATCTGTAAAACAGGGGGTAATAATAGCACATACCTCAATAGGACTTTTATGAGGATCAAATTAAATGATATTCATAAAGTGCTTCATAAACATTAAAGTATTACATAAATGTTAGTTATACTAATAGATGTCTAATTCTAATAGAACTACATCTGAATTTGTGATTTTATTGGTAAATGTAACTCCCAGATAAAGAAACTCTCCAGATAAAGAAACTCTCCAGATAAAGAAACTCTGTTAATGCTGGCTGGCACCTTGTCTGTAAATTAGTATATCAGGGATGTTAAGTGGCTTTGCCAATATGTACCAAAAGCTTCTTACTCATGGACAAAGAAAACAGTGTTAAACTGAAGGATTGGGGTGAAAAGAGGAGTTATGAGGTATATATAAAAAAGCCAACTTTGTGTGTCTAGTTCTCTAATCACTCTTTTCTAAACCTTCAGTAATCTGACCTCTAACCTTATAATTTAACTGAAACTGATCTCCCCAGTGTTGCCCATGTCCCTCCTCCACCCATTAAGAAGGTAAGTAATAAGATACCCATTATACATATGAACTCATGGAAAACATATTTCCACATCAGCTATTGGGGGTAAAAAAAGAAAAATAAAGTAAAAAAAAAAAAATAGCTTCAATCTGTACTTAGAGCTCATCAGTACTTTCTCTGGAATTGGATAGCATTTTTCAACATTCCTTTGGAATTGTTTTGGACTACTGTCTTGGTCAGAGAAGGTAAGTCTTTCATAGTTGATTATCATTGCAATGTTGTTGTTTCTGTGCATAATGTTCTCCTGGATCTGCTCATTTCACTTTGCATCAGTTCACATATGGTTTCTCAGGTTTTCCTGAAATCAACTTCCCCATCATCTCTTATAGGAGAATAGTTTTCCATCACAATTATATACCACAATTTGTTCAGTCAATCCCCAATTGATGAACATCTGCTCAATTTCCAATTCTTTGTTACCACAAAAATAGTTGAAATAAATATTTTTGAACATATAGGTCTGACCACTCCTTAGTCTCCTTTGAGATCATCAATCATGTCTCACTTGCTAATTAATTATTCACCCCCCATTTCTGTCTTGGCCCTCTTCTTTAGGCTCTCTATACTATCTAATTTGGTGATCTCAAATTATGAGTGTAATTAACATTTCTATGCAGATGATTCTTGGTTCTTTAAATCCAGCACCAGACTCTTTCGAGCTCCACTATGGCCCTGGTAACTTTCAATTGGTCAATTCAAATTGGATATCTTATAGGCTTCTTAGATTCAACATAACCTCTCCACTGATTTTCTTCACCCTTGTCTTACATATAGAGATGGCCCATCTTTGCCAAGGAAATTCCTTTTAGGTGCATCCTTAATTTCATCCATCCCATCTTCTATAGCAAATTGCCTCCTTTATCATCCCTATTTTGTCACTAATGTTCAATTTCTTCTTGTCACAAAGGTGCTTGCATGCTGTTGACCAGCTTGTTCAGATCTTCCTTTTTCTGAAAAAATTTCCAGCTGATCCAAACTGCACTGTCATTTTATATGTTCTTCCCCTTTTCAGCTGAACTTCTAGAAAGGGCCACCTATATTCTGTACCTCTACTTCCTTTCCTCTTACTCTTTTCTTAACTCTCTGCAATCTGGCTTCTGACCTTATCATAAAACTGAAATTGCTCTTCCCAAAGTTGCCAATATCTAACAGTCTTTCTTAATCTCTTTTTGTTCTCTCTGTAGTTTTTGACACTATAGAGCACTCTTGTTTTTCTGAATACTCTTTCCACTCCAGGTTTTTGTGACATTGCTCTGTCTTAGCTTTCTTTTTAACTGCTCATTTTCAGACTTCTTTACTGAATTGTCATCTAGTTCTCCCTACTAATCATTGGTCTCCCAGAGCCTCTCTTCTCTTCTCCCTCTCTATTCTCTTGCTTTCTCACTCCTATTCCCAGTTTCCCTATTGCTATAGGGGGTATTATTTATTTTCCCAGTTTCTTCCTCATCTCCTACCACGTTCATCTCTCATATCCAACTGGCTGTCAAGTCCAATCATTTCTATTTTCAACATATCCTTATTTATATCTGTTCCCTTTTTTTCTTTAAGGCTTAGATCAGGGGCAGCTAGGTGGTACAGTGGATAGAGTACTAGCCCTGAAGTCAGGAGGACCTGAGTTCAAATGTGTCCTCAGACACTTAATACTTTCTAGCTGTGTGACTCTGGGCAAGTCACTTAACCTCAATTACCTCAACCAAGGAGGGTAGGGGTGGGAACTTAGCTCAAATCCTACTTTTGTAAAAAAAAAAAAAAAAAAAACATTGTCTTTCCAATTGCTAGAAATTTACCTACAATTTACCTTGTATATATCTTGTATTTATATATAATGATTGTATGATCTCCCCTACTGAAATGTGAGTTTCTTGAGGAAAGAAACTGATTTTTATATTTCTTTGTTTCCCCAGCACTTAAAAACATTTGCTTCTTACATATCAAGATTTAATGTTTGTTTATGAATTTGACATGTCCAAAACTCATCTCTTTTGCAAACCTTTTACAAAATACTTTCTTCCTATTGAAAGCAATAACAATCTTCTTACTACTCACTAAAGCTCAAAACCTCAGTGTCATGTTCAGCTTTTTACTCTCAAGTGACATAACTATCTAAAGACTTGCCAAACCTTAATGTTTCTTTGTCTATAACATCTCTTATATACATTTCCATCTTCCATTCATAAAACCAGCATGTAGTTTAGATCCTCATCATCTCTTACCTGGACTACCATAATAGCTTCCTAAATGATATTCATACCACAAGTCTCTCTCTAGTCCAATCATCCCCAGTCCCATCAACCACAAAGCTATTTTCTCAAATAACACCACTGACAATGTTACTTCCCAACCCAATAATGTTTAATGGCTATTTACAATCTCAATCATCAAATATAAACTCCTCTGATTGTTATTTAAAACTCTTTACAATATATTTTACTGTCTTATTACCATTTATATTACTTATTACCCCTTATACATTCTATTTTTAGCCAAACTGATCTGCTTGCTATTCCTTTCACATAACTTTACATGTTTTATCTTTGTGACTTTGTACTTGCTGTCTCTTCACTTCTACTGTATTAATATTGCCTCTCCCCACTCCAGGCCAATATGTTTTTGCTCCTAATTCCTATCTTATTAAATGCTTACTTTCTTTTATATATCATCCATTAAAATATAAGCTCACCGAAGTCAGAAGATTTTTTTTTACTTATTTCTTTTTATCTCCAGTATGTAGCAGAGTTCCTGGCAGATAATAAATTTATAATATGTACTTGTCAATTAACTTATTAATACAGCAACAATATGAACACTGGAATGAAAAGAAAAAAATTAGCGTTCAAATCTAAATTCTGCACATCTCACTGTATGCTTTAGAGCAAGTCAGTGATTCCTTTACAGCATTTCTTCCTATGCATGGAGGGAACTATGAGGAAAAGATTACTAGAACTGAAGCTTTAGATTTGGGATTGAATCTTAGCTCTGCTATTTACTAGTTGTGTGACCATTAGCAAACTATTTAACCCCATGAGTTTTTTATTGTACATTTGTAAAATGAGGGGATGGAAACAGATAAATGTGAAGTTCCCCTTCTGGCTCTTTCTTAAAATAACATTCTATACCCTTAGATCTCTGAGCTCCAATATTCTAGATTCACCAAAAACTCTTAACATTTTCTATTCTCAATTCAAACAGTTTGTTTTAAGGTTCCTTCCACGTTTTACTTTCTACAATTCTAAATTTGAACTCACAAAAGAGATGTCAAGTCATAACAAAAGTTTCCTCAGTTTAGGTTCTGTGTCAATAAATCATTCCATGTCAGAGAACCATATATAGTAATATGTGAAAAGTCTTGTGGACAAATGAATGTGTGGAGGCCCATAGGGATTAGTTTGATTTGGTAGCAATCCCCACCTCCCCTAAAGAAGCAGATATTTTCCATCCTTCTAAATATCAATGTAAAACATGGAATTGCCCTAAAGATAAAGGTCAGAACATTTCCTGTTTCACTAAAAAGGTCAAGATAAGTTCAAGATAAGATCTCTACTATGAAATCCAAAAGGCACTAATGACTTTCACCTTTCAATCACTTAAAAGTGTATTCAAATAAAGGTTTCTTTTTTTCCCCAAAAAAGGTAGTTCCAGGAATGTGTTTTAGAGCAAAATTGTAAGCCAACTGAGAAAAAAGATTACATTAGAGTGGTCCTTATTTCTGTGAAACTTCTTGCTACAATATTTTGATTATTGTAGGAGTAATAGTGTAATAATCTTTGATGTTTACATGCCACTTTGTGTTTTAAAAGCCTTTGACATGAATTTTCTCATTGGTCCTTTTAGCAACTGTGAGTGGCAGGTAGTCTAAGTTTTATTCCCATTTTGTTAATGAGGAAACTGAATTTATAGAGGTAAAATAACTTACTCTAAATCACAAAGCTAGAATTTGAAAAAGGTTTTCTGACTGTGGACCTAGAATTATTTCTAATTTAAGAAGAGATGGATTTAAATTCTGCATTTAACATATATTATGTGACTATGGACAAGTCACTCAACTTCTCCAAATTACACTTATCTGTAAAATGAGGATAATAAATATAGTCTTTCTCTAAAGATGGTTTTGAAATTCATATGAAAATCATGCAGGTAAAAAAATAATCCAAATTCTTCCAATTCATTAATTTAATAAGAATTTATTAGGTGCCTATTATTTAGCACAGACACTGTGCTAAGTGCTGAGGATACAAAACCAGAAACTAAACAAGTCACTAAATTACATTCTCTTGAAAAAGCATAATGTTCCATAATTTGTAGCTATAATGCATGTACAATATTGATGTTAAAAAGTTTTCTGTGACTGAGAAAACTGTTATCACTGTAATCACTTTACAACTTCACAAATGTGATCTAGCCTAATCTCATTTTCTGATTCAGTTCTGAGCACTTATACAAGATATACATATCAATAGGCTCTTTTAAAACTTTTCTGATAGTCTAGGAAATAAGTGGAAGTTTTTTAAGACATCCCCCCTCCTCCCCCCCACAATGGATGACTGGGTTAATATCTTACCTATTGTTCGTGATTTTTTTTTCAACAATATCAAAAAAGAAACCAACCAATACCAATTAAATGAAACAATACCAACTATCATTATTTATAACAAGAACTAAATGTTATAGGCACAAATATCCTTGACTCAAGAGATTTAAGCTTCTAGACAATCTGAACTATGAAATCAAATATTAGAAAGGTTCTGTTTCTTCCCTTGAAATGTAGTTACTTTTTCCAATTCAGAATTCCTTAAGAAGGTACAGACTCTAAGTCTCAGTAGCCACTGCCATTCACTTTTTTTATTTTTCCTTTTCTGAAATGTGAGATAATAAAAGAACTGTGCTAGTCATAAGTAGTCAGTAGAGTATTCTCTGATTTCAATAATTCAAATATAAGAGGGAATGAAAAGATATTAGCAATAAAATGTAAGAATGAGATTGTCCTTCAAATGAAAAGAATGTGAGGAAGGTTTCTAGCACACTGGGTGCTTCTTCTGTGCAGGATTTATGAAAAGATATTGTCAAGAATGGAATAGTATAAATAGAAATGAAGAAGTTATGATTTATTTAAGTGAAGGAAGTAGTCACACTGAAGAAATCTATCAAAGCATCAATGTATTTGAATAGCTAATTAACCCATGCACCTAATACACTTTTATCAGTCCACGACACACTATGGCAAGATAATGAATAAATGGGTGGTCAATATATAGTCCCACCCATAGGATGCTCCTTCTGTCTTCATCATGGATTATAGATATTGATAATCATATCCTGACATGGAAGAATTTGTAGTATCTCAGTGATGGAGCTGGAAGGTGAGGCGTTTCAGCAGTGGTTGGGAGAGGAAGAAGAAAGAGGAAGTAACTACTGTATAGAGACAGGCTGATGGAGAAGAAGAATCTAGATTTCTAGTAGATTTCCAGATTCCACTGTGCTAGTCTTCTGCTCTCTCTCAATGGAAATGTAGCTGTGAATATTGGCTATTCCAATCATTGCTTGATAGGTAAATATACTGGTGATATTGATGGATATGTGGTCTCATTTTGGGGAATTTTAGATAATAGCTCTGCTGTTCCATACTTTAAGAAAAATGATGGCAGATCTTTTAATGTCTCTGAAAGTACTAAGCTAAGCAGATCATTTCTTGGATGGTTGTACTTGCTGCTGGTACTTCTGTTCTAGATGTTAGTGTTCAGAAACTGTGACTGCTTTGACTACTAGGTTGAGGGCACTTAATGTGCCGATCAAAAAATGATGGTCCTTGTAACTGATGAAGAGTATGATCAAGCATCTGCTATTTGCCTTCAAATAATAATCTTCTAATATATATCAACAGTTATATCTTGAATAAACTGTTGCCACTACTTCCTATAAATTGATGTTACTTTTCCATGCTGGTGTTTAAAAATTGCACAAAAGGATTCCTATTCACAATTAGCTGATAGCCTTATACAGGAGACAACATAGTTAAGAGACCTGTTCAAGGTCATAAAGGTAGAAGGTGAAAGAATGGGGATCAAACCCAGTCACTCCAAATCCAAAATATTTCTGTTTTATTATGATGCTTCTTCATTCAGAAGTCATATCTTCCTCTTTGAAGCTGTCAAAGCTCATCAGACTTTCCAAAGAAACAAGGAGATTCTAATTCGTAATATGGCTATTTGTCCTCATGACTACCTATCTCAATTTGACTGCAAATTTGTCAAAGGTAAGTATCATCGACTTATTTATCTCTACCTCTCTAGGACCCTGTGCTGTGTTTTATATGTAACAGATACTTAAAAATGCTTGTTTAAAATTTGCACAAAAACATCACAATAATAGGTCACATAAATATAGTATTTCTAAGGTTTGCCAATTTTACCTATATTACCTCACTTGATAGTCACAACCCTATGAAATAAATAATTACTTAGATTTTTATACCACTTTAAAGTTCATAAAGGTCTTTCCCCATAACAATTATCTAAGTTAAGCATTACAAATATTACACACACACACACACCAGATAGAAATTAAGGTTAGGAAAATCTCAACTTAAGGTCTCACAGTCAGACATACATAACCAGGACTTAAACCCATTCCTCTAATTGCATTGCTCTTTTCAAGTATATGCCAAAGATTTCAAAAGGCACATTGTTAATGACAATGTCACCTAGTGAGCTTAAACACATAAGTGCACATATGCACTTGGCAAAAAGAGGCTGTGGTTACAAAGAAGTCTTCTTTACCTTGCAAAAGGTGATAGGTTCTTGGAAGAGATAAGAGTTTTAATAAAACAGGAGGGATCTGCATGAAAAGGATGAATTATGCAAAACAATATTCAAGGCCACAGATACTCTTTAGGGAAAGGAAAGCTGTTTCCTTCTGTGCTCTAATGGATAACCTTGCTAGTGAACAGAAAGGGGAA
The DNA here is from genome assembly GCA_023553655.1 of Myrmecobius fasciatus. Classification (NCBI taxonomy): domain Eukaryota; kingdom Metazoa; phylum Chordata; class Mammalia; order Dasyuromorphia; family Myrmecobiidae; genus Myrmecobius; species Myrmecobius fasciatus. Next base: position 8,745 of record JAJPUD010009790.1, on the reverse strand, counting down.
TTGACAAGACTTTTAATGAATAATGAAACAATCATGTTTTGAGGCCATTCACTTTGGTCCTAAAATGAGCCTGTCTGCCCATGACAGTTGTTTGAAAGAAAGTAAGGTATTATTGGCATGCAAATAGAATAAAATACAAATGAGTGAATGAAAAAGAAAGAAGGGCCGGTCTACAAACTACTGATGAGGTATCAGAACAGCTGGATGTCACTCATCAAAGTCACTTAAGGAGACCAGGGCTTGGCACACTCTTGAAAGCATAAGATGACAGTAGTGATTAAGGATAAGTATAAAATCACAGGATATCAAAGACCAAAAGACATAAGATATCCTCTATTCCAATCATTGTCCAAAGAAGGAATGTGAGTTGCATGAGGCCACATATTAAATAAGTGGTCAAGCTGGAAACCTCCCAAGACAGTGATGTAGAAGACAGAGTTAACCATATACAAAAAAGAAAAGCCATTTGGGAAAAAGTATGACTAAGTAAAAGCATATAATATAGGGGGTAGGGAAATGTGTCAGGGAAAAAAGTTGTATGCAATCATTTCCATAACTGCAGAAGTTCTCAAAATGAAAAGTAAAACTAATACTAAGAGACCACACAAATGTGGCATTTCCAGACAAAATAGCCCCAAATGATCCAGAAATAACAATTACCACTATTATTAATGGTTTACAAAGTGCTTTGTTTGCAACAGTTCTGTAAGGTAGGCAATATAAATGTTATCGTCATCTCTTTTTAAAGATGAGCAATGGAAGGCTCCAAATAGTTTGAGTGACTTTTCTAAGATCATAGATAATAAGAGCAGTATAGAAATCAAGGCCCAGTTGAAGCCCATTCCCTCTATTGAAATCTTCACCATTTACTTAAGTACAAACTGATTTCTCCCTTCCTTGAACATTCACAGACAGCATTTAAATTCTTGTACTGCACAACTTAGTACCTGATCACCTACCATTTCATATTGTTCTTTATTTCAGCTGTATGAGTCTTCCCTAACTCCACACTGTGAGGCAGGTAGAGGCAGCATTTCAGTCACAGGAAAGTTAGAATCAAAAGAGAATTTAGCCCTACCCCTCATTTTACAGATGAGGAAAGACAGGTAACGAGAAGGGAAGTGACTTCACAGAGTCACAGACTTAGAAATGAGTAGGACCTTAGAGATCATTTAGTTCAAAGATGTGGCCCAGAAAAGTTCAATCCTTTACTCAAGGCCGCAGAGGGAGGTAACTGTAGAGCCAGAAATGAATCCCAAAATTCTGAAAGCTACACTGTGAGGAGAAGGCGCTTGCCCAAGGTGACAGAGCTGATAAAGAGCACTGCCAGGACGTATTAACAGGACTGCCAGTGAATTAGGTTTGACTCTCTGCTTCTTACCTCCTTTCCCACCCAGAGAAAGTTACTTAAATTTGCTTGGCTTCAGTTTCTTTATGGACAGATTACATGACTTCTGAAGTTCCTTCCTGGTCTAAATCTATAATATTAAAATCTGTAATCTAAGTTTTTAACCTCTCTTAATATTCTCAACACTACAAATTTAGATTATCTACTCTCAAGGAGGTCTTCGATTCTTCTCTGATGGGACCTCTATCATAGACTACACAAAGGTTATATATACCATTTTCTCTGTCTTCAAGATCCCTTACATAATCTCTTCTTGTCAAAGAAGTGATCTTGTCTCCTAATTTAGTGACAATATAAAGGCCATCTTCTCTCTAACTCCAGCCCTCATTACTACTTCACCTTGCTTTTCATTCCCTTTGTCCTAGTCTCTTGCCAAGGCTGATTTCATTTATCTTCTTTCTCTCATATCTTCCTATCTCCTGATTCTAGGAACTTGCTCCTAGAATGAATCCCTCTCTTTTATTCATTTTCAACCTATCTACTTGTACTTCAGATTTCCAACTTTGGAGTCATCCTTTGCTTTCTCATCAATATCCATATCCAATCAGCTGTTAAGTCTAATAAAATACATCCTACTTGTACAGCATCTCTCCTGTCCACCCCAGTTCTCTACTTGTATATTTTGCTGTTGTTGTCATGTCTGACTCTTTATGACCCATTTGGGGTTTTCTTGGTAAAGATAATTATAGTGGCTTACAATTTCTTTCTCCAGCTTATTTTAGAGAAGAGGAACTGAGGCAAACAGGGTTAAGGGACTGACCCAGGTTAAACAGCTAGTAAGAATATGATGCTATAATTGAATTCAGGAAGATGAGTCTTCCTGATGCTGAATCTGGTATTCTATCCTAGTGTCTGCTCTATTCACACAACCTCTACTCTAATTCGGGCCCCTATGATCTATACTGTTATAATAACCTCCTAATTATTCAACTGGACTCAAATCTTCTTCAATTTATTATCCAGATAGTTGTTAATTTGATATTCCTAAAACAATTCACTTCTGCTCAAATTAAAATAAACAAACACTTCAATAGTTCTGTATTATCTCTTGAATAAATAAATAAATAAATAATCTGCATCTTAGTATTTAAAAACCTTCACGATCTGGCTTTCCTTCCACTTTCAAAGTCTGATTTTATATTGCTTGCCTTCAAATTTCTCAGCAATTTCCATGACACAACATTGTCTTTGCCCTCAAAGACATTACATCCTAAGTAGTTCCCAATATGTAGTTCTATCTCACCCTTCATACTTTCTAGAATCCCTAGCTTCTTTCAAATTACAGCTCAGTTGCTACCTTTTATAAGAAGCCTTTCTCTATTTCACAAGTTCATAGCACATTCTTCCATATGAAGTCAATTTTAATACAATTTATATATACTTATTTAACTGTGTACATGCCCTATATTCCTCTAGCAGAATGTAAGCTCTTTCAGAGCAGAGACCACTACCTTTTTTTTTTTTTTTCTTTTATATAAACTTAGAGTTTATAGGATTTGGAAACAGTCATTTGATAAATGTTTGCTAAAATGAACTGAATTAAAAGTTAAAGTTCTTCATTATTAAAAATATCACCTAGGAATATAGCAATCTTTTTCTTTCTCTCTTAAAAGAGAAATCACTTGTTAGTCTTTGAAACTCATGAGTTAATTGGAATCATTGCTATTACTGAATGCTAATTTTTAGGTTTAATTTTGTGCCTGACTATGAAAATAACTGTCAACAGTTGGCACTAAGAAAAAAAAAATTCTTATTTCTGAAAGCTCTATATAAAAAGGTGGATTCTTAATATCATGTCATATAATCAGTCTCTAAACAGCTGATAAACTCACCAGGGAAGTCATAATGATGATATTTCAATAAAAATCAAGGATCTAGATGTAAAAGGGCCCATAAATATATCTAATTAAATTGAACTTTTATCTTGAGGCAATTGATAGCTATATGGTGCCTATTTTAAATTATTATCTGCACCATGTGGGTCTCTTTATTTGACTATTAAGAATATCAGCCCATTTTACATTTTCTAATGAAATATGATTGTAAATAGAAATGACCTGGGCAGCCTGTAGGAATGACTTGGCTTTCAGAGTCCAAAGCTGACTTCATGAAGAAAACAGAGGATTAACACTGATATCTGAACCACAGAAAAGAAAAGATAATGTTTTCATTAATCCCTTAAAGGTCAATTAAATTTACAAAACTGCATTTTTACAGCTTAATTATTTATTTAAAATAATTGAAGTGAAGAGATAACCTTGCCTTGTAAAAGTCAAAGTTTCTGAAATTCAGCAAAAGCATCCTCAGTACCAACAATATAAAAACCCTGGAGAGGTAGAAGAAAGCCTTATAGTGGCATAATAGGAAACTGCTAATGGACTAGAAACTATTAAAAAATACAAACTACATCTCAGGCAGACCAACATGAGATAGTGGAATGGTGATAGGAATAGGAGTCAGAAGACCCAAAGGTGAGTCACTTCTTTACCAACCTTTTGGAAGAGTCCAGGTAGGATACTTCAGCATAGAGTAAGGGAATGTGAATACTAGATGGAGAAGAAGCTTTAAAATAACAATAAATAGGGGCAGCTAGGTGGTGCAGTGGATAGAGCACCAGCCCTGAAGTCAGGAGGACCTGAGTTCAAATTTGATCTCAAACACTTAATACTTCCTAGCTGTGTGACCCTGGGCAAGTCACTTAACTTCAATTGCTTCAGAAAAAAAAAAAAAAGAAAGAAAAAGGAAATAACAATAAATAATGATAAAATAACAATAAAAACTGGAGTCAGGAATACACAAATTGGAATCCAGTCTTAGACATTACTAGCTATGGAGCCCTGGACAAGCCACTTCACCACCTATCTATAAAATAAAAATAATATTAACCCCTACATTCCTGGGTTGTTATGAAGATAAATGATAATATTTGATAAGTGTTCTGAAAATATTAAAGAGTTATTGAAATGCTAGTTGATGTTGTTATTGTTGTTGTCATTTTAATAAGCTCTTACTTCTATGTGTTGAACTCCCCCATTAGAATATAAGCTCTTTGAAGACAGAGACAAGCAATCCTTCTGCTTGTATTTGTATTTCCAGCACTTAAAACAGTTCCTGGCATACAGTAAGCACTTAATAAATGATTGTTCTTTTTATCTATCTATCCATCTAGACTGAGGTGTTGTTAGGATAGGTAGAAGGAAAAAAGAGTGTGAGCAAGAGAGGAGAATATACAGGAGGGGGAAATTGTCAACCGAGTCTAATGATACAGAGAATAAGCAGACTAAGGACTGAGAAAAGTCTGAGTTAACACTGGTAACTCTGGAAAAAGAAGTTTTAAGTTAGTAGAAGTGGATACAGAGTTGAACCTGGGGACAAGAAGTCTAAAGTTGAGAATTCAGCCCAGACATTAGCTTTTTGACACCATCTGCCTCAATTTTCTCAACTGTAAAATGGCAATAATAATAATAATAATAATAGCACCTATCTCCCAGATAGGTTATAAAGATAAAATGAGACAGTATTTGTAAAGTTCTTAGCATAGTCTCTAGCACAAAGAGGTATTTGATAAATGTTGGCTTCAATTTAATTATTGGGAAAGGGATTATAATTATAAGGGAAAGGAAAAAATTGGAGTTAGCAATTGACCAAGCTTGTAGGAGGTACAGGTAAAGTAGGGTTGGAAAGGCAGGAGATTTTCAATTCAATAATTTTGTTGCTTGATGTTAATAATAGTTGTAATTACCTCAGATATCTATTGTCCATTAACAATAAGTAATAAAATACCCTCACAGTGAGGGGCATACCAATTCTAATGAAGTCAATGGACCATTAAAATTCAACCTCTTTATAAATGGGAGAAATCAAGCAAGGCACCCACACCCTGAAGAATAGGTTCCTGAATAAAGTCTACAGTCTTGGATCCAGATTAGCAGTATATTTTAATTTAAAGTTAAAAGGCTTCTAATAGGCAGATAATTAAAATGTGCTCTAGAGAAATTAGTTTAAGAATTTTAGATCACAGTCACAATGTCCTAACCAATATGAAGTAATAATAAAACATTAGAATTCAAAGGGACACTACATTTTAGCATGCTAGCATATAGAGTATTATAGTTTAAAAGGTTTAGCCTCTCACTGAACTAATAAGGAAAATGAGGTTCAGAAAGCTTAAAAATATTTTCCAAGATTCTACAAATAGAAGAGATTCAAAGTAAGGAATTACGACCGCGAGTTCATTCTTCTTTTGTAAAATACCATACCTATCCTTCTCCTTTCATTGTTGCAGACGGGCATTTATTAATGGTTTTTACCTAATTTTCTTAACATTAAAAAAAAAAAAAACACTGACTGTTGTTTGCATTTAATCTTCCTCTATCTATGTTTCAACTCAAAGCAATATGTAATAAGCATCTATTCACAGTGCCAAACAAGATGATGAAGATACAGATATCAAAACATCCCCTACTCTTAATTTGATTAAGCTGGGAGGTGGAGTGGTGAGAAAACAAAAGATAAACAAGGAAATATATGGTATATATAACAAAATCATAAACAGTTAATTTCAAGACAGGTAAGCATTTACAGCAGCTACCCTTCTACTACAAGAAAACATAGTCTTCACTTAATTCAGTTTCCAATGATTTCCCTGTGTAGTACCCCTCTCTGTACCCCCCTCCACTCCTGGGAGGGATTAACTATTTTAATAATGTATCCAAGGACTACCACTGGACCGGAGTCAATTTATCTAGAAGAAACGAGGAATAAAACAATTGTTCTATTCAGAAAGGCAAATGAAAATAAATCTGACCACAATTTCATCACTACTAATTTGCCTCTCCAACCCTGGGTTTTGTAAAATATCTGAAATTCCAAATTCAAACATTGACACAGCCACATTCACAGCCTCCCCTGTGCCCCTCAAAATAATGACAGCAACAGTAACTTTTCATCCTAATGTAGCACTTTAAAACTTCCATTTTCCTCACAATAAACCAGTGAAGGGAAAGGAAAAAGTCTTATTAAAAGCCTACTATGTACCAGGCATTGTGCTAAGAGCTTTATCTCAATGAGAAAGATAGTGCTTAAGTTACTATTTTCATTTTGCAGATAAGAAAAATGAGGCTTAGAGAGGTTAAGTGGCTTGCCTGTGATAACGTTTATGGGGGAAAATAAACAGGTTTCAATACTGTGATCATTACCATTTTTATCTTTTTTGTTTTTCTTAGCAATCCCTAGGGAAAATGATTAAGGATTTTAAATATTTGATCACCTAAGATAACATATGTAAAGCTCCCTGCAAACATTAAAATACTTCATAAATTCTAGTTATTATTAGTAGTAGTACTAGTGCAAGAGTAATATAAGGAAAAATAGGATTAGATAGAAAAGATATTTTAAATATATACTAGGTGTTAGGCACTATACTAAGTACTGGGAAATGTAAGGATACAAAACAATACCATCCTTCAAGTAGCCTATGTTCTAATAAGGAAAGTCAATACATAAAAGGAAAACTAGAAAGAGAAAGGAGGCATAAGTTTTTAGGGCTATGGTGAGACTATAAGTTATATAGCAGTCTATTCCTCAGGTGAAGCACAGTAGAAGGGCTACATCACACTTAAGGCAGACATGAAGAGGATCCAGCAAAGAACAACCCTTTACAGCATATATTCATGAAACTTAAACTCGCTTTTTTCTTGTACTTCACATGCACTAATAGGGGAGTGTAACATAGACTTTTAGGGAGATTATTTGGACTAACTTAGACTCCCATATTAAATCACTATTTCTAAAGACTAAAAATAAGAGTGACTTACTAATTGGTATCAAATGATAATCATGGAAGGGAGAAGGAAAAGCAAATTGATGGGAATCTGTCAACAATAGTCCAATGTCTAGAACACATTGGGTGTTCAACAAAACCTTGTTGAAATGAAGTCCTGGTCTAAATGAGGCTTACAACAATTAGCTATGCAAGGAATGCTTGTAACCAGATGCTCGAACCTTCTTCCTCCATTTTCAACATCATGACACTGAAGAACAGAACAGTTTTCATGTCTTGCTTCAGAAATTACCTCATTACGCTTCTCTATTCCTTTGGTATGCTAGATGGGACTTAATACAATACACAAGGAGTAACTTGGTACTTGCAATCTGTTTCTGGACATTAACTATGTAAAATGTTACCAGTTTTCACAGGTGGAATTCTCCCAGATCCAAGTAATCTAAGGAATTCATTGACCAATGTCAGCACATCTCCTGTTTCCCAGCTGTGTGTGATGATGAAACCTGTCTGTGTATTCTGGATCTAGGGAATCATGTCTTAGTGTGTGTGCTCCAGTAACAGCTGGGACCCCAGCTTAGAAGTCTCATTAAATTGTACTGTCTGCATGGAACAGGAATAAGACAAAAATAAGGTTGATCAGATAAAGAAAGTTGCTATTGAAAAAAATATAGCATTGTGCTTAGATGAGTAGATTCTTCTCAGACTGAAATTCTGAGGTATTTTCTATTGTTATTCTCAGAGCAAAATGGCTTGGGAATCATAGAGAACTCCTTCACTTTTTCAAGACTTTTTTCTTCTTTAAAAATGTGCCAATACAGCATCTCCATTTTTCCCCATTTGCTATCTCAAGAGTCAAGAGGCACTCCCCAATCACTAACATGGAATCTGAAATGACAATTTCTCTGATTCTCTATTCTTTGGGATATATATATATAAAATATAATATTATATAAATGTATCTATAATATAACATATATATATAATATATAAATATATAATATTATAATGAAATACACAAATATCACTTTTGTATGCAGCTTAATAAAAGAACATATAAATGGAAAGGCTTAGTTATCCCTATATCTAAAATGATGAAACCTTCCTATGTGGTCTGGACATCTGGATTTAAGAAAGTACATGACAGTTTCTCTCATCAGTTCTTATTAAGAGAAAAGGAATGAGCATGGTTAAATCCTAAAATAAATTCCTGAGTATAGCTTCAGACAGATTACAAGAGTAATCTGATTAACACACATTAACAAGGCTCTTTATCCTATGACAATTTCCATGGCAAACAAAAATACATATTTTGCAACATACAAAATGCAGTGAGATTTTATTGATTTAGTATTGCTAGAAAATATAATTTTTGACATCAGCGGATTTTCTAGATAATTAAAAATTCTATTCATTCTTCTCAGCAATAACAGTAAAAGTAACAGCAGTGGGGAAAATTGCAGGAAGTACAGTTCATTTCAACCAAAGGAAAGGTTTCCTAAGTATAAATAAGAAGCATACCAAAATGGAAGAGAGAACCACAAGGGATTCAAAG